>WURT03020935.1:0-15820 GCA_009936505.3 Holothuria glaberrima | reverse complement strand
ATTTGGGGGACTCGATCTGTAATTGCAGCGAAATTTAATATTCAGCATATTAAACGAAATTTACACTTTGCAATGACGGAAGAAACCTATTTCAATTTTTGGTATATCTTTTAAACGATTTTGTAAAAAGGAAGCTCAAAGGGGGGTCGTTCGCACCCCGACCCCCCCCCCTGGTGACGCCCATGGCCTACTTCTACGATATTTCAAAGAAAATTGACTGTGACTTATACACAGTGGCAAACGTAAACGGTCAAGAGGATATAGGCCATGTATTCACTATTGGAATTAAAAGTTATTGTCTTTCCATAGCCTATACCATGAAGCAAGCGGGCCCGTGACTTAGGAATGGCGCTTCACGTAACAGGGGCGGCCATTTGTTCTCAATATGGGGGGGGGGCTTGACCACATTTTTAAATAATTTACGGTGTGAAAAATCAAAGTCAATGGTCGATTTCTCAGGTATTGGGGGCATTTCCCTCTGCATCCCCCCCCCCGATGGTCGCCCATGACAGGTAAGTCCGACCAGGTCTTAAATTAAAATTATGGTCCAAAATTGCAAAGCTTTAGTTCAAATTGGCCTACATACCCTTCTGATAGACCCATGCAACTATCTCTCCGTAAAGCCTCCCTTCAAGCGTGGGCAGGTGGCGACGGTGCGGGGGGGGGGGAGAAGCCTCTCATTTAAGGTGGGCGGTAAGCGAAGTCGGAAAAAATCCTCCAAGGTGGACACACGTCGCTAGGAAAAGCAACTTAAGAAGAGTGTGCCCACCAAAAGCTGCATTTTGTAACCTTACCTCCTCCCATTTCCCCCAAAAGGGAAATCCCCCACCGTGTCTATTCCTAGCTACACCCCTGACAGAGCCGGTTGCCGGCCTCTCGAGTTATCCAAGCTTAGCCACTTGCACAAGTACCAGTTTGCTTTCGTTTAGTTGCATCTAACAAGTTTTTCGAACAATTACAAAACTTATCCACTAAAATCAGAAACTTCTACTTTTCAAGTCAAGTCTCTCAGAGATTATTTCTACGAGCCATATAAAATTATATCCACCTCGTAGCTTGATGAGGGTAACGGTTGGGGTAGTAAAAGGGGATGGTTGGTAGAGGGGGGGACGAGCGTTGAAATCTAGTTAAGGTTCGTAAATTTTTGTCTGATATTTTAGTTTCCTATAGTTGTCTTATAGCTAGGCAAAAAGTGTGCGATCGTCGTTAACAGAGATGACATTAGTTACACCTCTGTCCTAATTGTATCACCGCACACATAGGCCTATATTTCTTAGAGCATTAGACTTCTAAAAGAGAGTTTGCGCAGTGTTGTGTACGAATCATAAGTTAAAAAATGAAAATTATTTTCACCCATGTTTTTAATCCAAAATGTAGACAGACTATCATCTTTTCATTCACTCTTAAAAAGTTGGGTAAAAAATTTAACCAACTGTTAACCAACACTGCATGGACACATATGTATACGCTCAAAAACTGGGTAAAGTTTGCACAACAGCTGTTGGGTAATGCATTTACCCAGAAGTTGGTTACATAATGTACCCAAAATTGGTTAATACTTTACCCAACAGTGGACTGGGTAAATGTTTTTCCAATATTGGTTAATAAAAGTAGTAGAGATGCAGTGTTTTAACCGCTCAGTATGGGAATATCTCAGAGAATTTAAATTCTACAAGTTTTAAAAGCTACCGGCATTGCCAATGCTAACCACTTTCAAAAGAAGTAGGATTTTAATCGGAAGGTTATATATAAATGAATAGTTTGGTTTTGGCTATTATATATATTCAGTGAGACTTATTGGGTATTATTAACGATTAATAATACAATTTTCTTCATGATATTTCAATTTCTCCTTCTTTATGTTGTATTGTACAGCTGAGAAACATAATTTTCTGCAAGAATTCACTATTGCCAGCTTCAATTTATTTCAATTAGACCTGCATTAAGTGATAAACACAAATTTCCTTTGAAAATTTCAGAATGTTCCATTCAGATGAAAGGTATATAAACCTGGTGTTCCAATAGAATTTCACAGCATTTTAAATATGCACATTTCTCAAATTGTCTTAGCAAAAATTCCCACAGTGTTAGTAAACGTTTTGCAAAATGTTTACTGTGAATGTAAAAATTTAAAAATAGCTTTTATTACAAGAATTAATTGGCGGTACGTTTAACCAATGTTGGGTATAGGAATTCACATAAACCATTTCACCAATAGTTGGTCAATAAGTTTTCGATTCCTTTTGCCCTAACGTTGTGAAAACTTTAACCAACCTCTACATTGCACAAGAACTTTTACCAAACTTTTTAAGAGTGCAGTATTGGTGCCTGGAATTAACACTATCTTTTGCTTACACTAAATTCATTGCCAGTATGATTAAAATGACCTACTTTAATATATTTACCAAGTATTTATGAGCTAGCAAACTACGGGACCAATAGCGACCTCAGCCCCACAACCTTAGGTCAAGTAATTCGACATATCAAACGCCCAAAAAAGCAGGAAATGGCACTGTAAAACATACGTTTGTAACAGCAACCGTTGGCATCTTGCGCTTGTGACTGAGAATATTTCCTATTATCTAAGCCTGAGGCCTTACCATACCTGAAATCGTTTTCGGGAAAGAACTTCGTCACTAAAATTCTGTGTATACAATATGTGTCTTTCTGAGAGTTTTGAAAATTTGGCATTCCAAACCCCCCAGTTGTGCGAAATTGTACTCTGTAATACAACTTTTCCACAATTCCCCCTTTTAGAATTTTTTGAATTCTGATGATGCCAGCGTGCCCCAGTGAATATGACTAGTACTCAGGCAATTTTCATTGTTTATGAATTGTACACTGGAAAATGTTTCAACTGGCCATTTTAATACAATATAATAACGTAGTATGCTATTTACTGTGTAAATTGTTGTATCCAGCAAATTCAGTTTATCCCTTTACACGATAGGCGTATGGAATTATAAAATAAAAAAAATATGGTTTTCTCCTGATTTTTCAAACCTTGCCGGTCAAAACTAGTTTTTCTTGTCCGGTCAGACAAGGGACAAAAAAAAAACTGCCACACCGGAACTCAAGGGGTGATACAAACAAAAGGACGATGACACCAAAGGGCACCAAAGTTTTGCATCACCCTTCTGTAATTTTTGTACAAGAGCCTTGCACTATCAAAACGCCGGTAAACGCGGGAGAAAGGCATTCGCAATGTTATAATTCCATCGTGACTACCCGTGTATAATAGACCTTATACGAATTGACGTCACTCGACGTCATTTTGGAAACACAGTTTCTCTAAAGGTTGAATCCGCATGGCATATTTTGTCGAACTGTTGCCTACATAGCTTACGGGAGAAATCTATTCGTCCTTTGAGGTACCCCGCGTAACGGAGCCTGTTTGCACAGCCTCCTAAACTAACGGGCATATGACTGGAGAAGTAATATGCCTTTCAGCCTGCTACGTAGACAACATATGAGTAGGTAGTCCTACCATGGCCTCCTTGTCAAATTTTACAGGCTTCGTCGGGGAGCCTTAATGGTACGATAAAGGAACGATAAAGGATGATGATCACAACGTACCACCAGTACCATCTCACGAGAACATTTTTGTCTTTAAAGGAGGTCAGTCAGATTTATAAGTAAGGACCTAAAAGTTCCGGCGTTTCGAGTACTATTGAGCTTTACTCTTTCGGTTTCTTCCATAGTTTCTGTCCACATAGCCTTAAAAGTGCAATGATCGACAAGTAACCTTTAGGGCCCCTAAATTATTTTTTTGTAACTATCGGCTATTTCATTATCAATCGCATACATAAATCTCTTGCATTTTTCGCACGATACAGTAAGCTTATCGTGCCTGAAGGTTTGTCTATTTATCGGACAGCCGAGTTGGATAAAATACAATGAATGTTATCCCCATGACAAGGCAGTCGCCCCCACCACTGATCGAATTACGCGTTTCACATTATTATGCATAGGTATGTTGTCCTAGCTGTACCTGACAGTTCTCCAATATGACCCCTAAAATACGTTCTTAAAAACTTTTAGTTTGCTTCAGCTGGCTGTGGAGTTTTACGTCTTTTTTCCATAGTTTTGTATCCTACAGCGATCCAAGTGGCATAACAAGACATCTGTAGATAGCTTAAACAGTTTTCTGATATGGTCAGAAATTCTATCCTCCAATCATACACAAGGGCGGCGATCACGAGGGATTAGGGATATGGTCCCCCAATAATTTGGTTCAGGAGACGGACCGCCTTTCGCCCCTCCCCAATATTTGGCCAAAGACCATAATATTTGCTGATATTGTGAGTGCGAGACCGTCATCTTCCCTTCCAATAATATGGCTAATAGGCACGGAATATCTTTGATATTATGGCAAAACCTGTAATGTTTGTGTGAATATTTGAGGTTCCACTGACTCAAATGGCGTGAAAAACTATTTTTCCTTCGCGCTTCGCTCGCACAATTCAGATTATATGTGTTCGGTGATTAATAAGATACTCTTAGACACACATGTACATTCCGTCCATGATTTGGTTGGGAAAGGAATACCTTTGCTCAATCCCCATTTAGATTTGGTCAACTGCAGTGTTACTTGCTAAAACTGGCGTATGTAAGACATAGTCCGCTTCAATAATTAGGTAAGGGAGACCGGAGCACCTTTGCTATTAGCGAAAACTACATGGCTGCTAATATTCAAGCGTGTAGACCTATAAATCTAATGAAATATTTGACCCGATATCGGTTCATGCCGCCATGAATAAGATTGTTTTCAACTTTTAATGGGACGTTTTATATGATTAATTATTGTTCCCCTAGAAAAATGCCTCTCACTTATTTTATTTATTGCTTAGATATTGTAATATTGAAATACTTCATATATATACCCGTGTTTACAATCCCTTTAATTGATAATAATACTTTTCGAAGCCTTTTCCTAAACGTTCTTCGCACGCAACGGTCATTAATGTGTGACATGGGTGGGTGGAAAAGTTATGATATTAAAACTCCATGCATAATCCCTCGAGATTGTCCGTTTCAAGTCGTTTCTTTTTTCAATACTAGATAAAACACTTAGGCAAATATTTATTGCCAAAACAGTTATAAAACTGCAACTCTCGTAACTGAATAGCAGCAGATCCACAGTACGACTCAGGAACTTTGTAGTTCATCTCCATATTCCCAAACCTAACTGGATTCTGGGTGACTATAAAAGTGTATTTTTAGCGCACGCCGAGCACCAATTGTTGAGGCATTTCACAAATGTTGGCAAAACGTAACAAACTAATGTCTATGGTCGATGGGGCCCTATCTTCATTGATTCTCTACATGCAACACACTTTGTTCTCTACAGTGTTGACTTTTTTTGTAGTTTCATCTTTTTGACATAAAATTGATAAGACTACTCTTTTCATAAAAACTGCGCCACTGAATGACTCGAATGTCGACAAGGTTTTAAATCTTTTGGGATCTTTACCCTACGACCTAACGAGCATGGCCTGGCGGATCGCACCATGGGCGGGCACCAGGGGGATGTCATGTATTTTGGACCGTATCGGTAATATGGATCACCATCAGTTCGAACAGTTACAAATTAGGTCACAGCATACCTTTATACCACAAGAAAGGAAAGGAAGTGTCAATACGATGGCATCTAAGTGTTAGACCCAAGTTTTCATGTTACGCATAACCTTATTTTTGGAATTTTCCCAAATCATACATGTCGATGTTATTTCCGGACTGCTTGAATGGGAGGGTGTTGCTAAGACAATCATTCGGCAGCTTTCCCATTCGACTTAATTGTGACATTAGTGTAGTGAAGAGGTTACTCCCAGTAGCCCGTGCTGTATAAAAATGTAATGGCCCTTAATGTGTAATTTGGACCACTCAGCTTCAGCATATGTAGTGTACCGTATACGATGTGGTTTAAATTACACATGAGGAGTGGTCCACATTACACTCATATATTTTAAATGTGGTTCATATTACACAGGAAGATGGTCCAAATTACACATCCCGTGTAAAATTTGTTTCACAAGTTCACATTTTTTTAAATCCCAGGTTTTACCCAGTGTATGCATATTCCGGCCAAGTTATTCCATATGCAGTATAAGTTCATCGAATGTAAGTTACTGGTATTTTTAAAATATCCCTTTCGTTCTCGATTTTCTCTTTTTCTAAGTCTCTTTTAATTGGTATAACTTTCACGGATTTCCCCATATTTCGGCTCCCTAAATCTTGCGGAAAGTTGTATTACATAGTACACACACATATTTCTTCAAAAAACAATTTATCTGCTTGCACGTGTAGCTTTTCGTGTCACTTTCAGAGACCTAGTTATTCCTCCCTGTCAACTACTCATTTAAGCGGCTGCTGGATGTCAAACTGCCTGGTAAAATTTGGTGGTTATTGAATTCTGAACACACACCCAGTGCCATTTGCGATTAGGAAAAGGGAAGATTTGTGCTCTTCAGAGCTGCTATTGAGCAAATTTCGTTGCCAGCCCCACACAATCATTACACGTTTACATTTCAGTATATACGTTTACGCATACCTATACGTTTGTGTCTACAAATATAGGATCTACATATTCGTATACGTATACATGTAGATGTATATATGTATATATATATATATATATATATATATATATACGTATGTGTACACATATCATATAGATAATTACGTGGTTTCCGACCGACGCCGCCTGCTGCCCTCCCAAAAGGTCCACCACAAATCGCAGCCTTACCTTCTCGTTGTTCTCCAGTTTTGTATGGTGGTCTATAGCCTACATTAGATGACTCGGCCCGGGAAACTATTCCTGGGACAAACGAACGGGTGGATACGGTACAAAGGCATGTTAAATCCCACTACAACCAACCACCTGCCGTGTGGTAGTTCATCTATGTTGGCTCCGGCTTAATGAGGGTAGATTCTTTTATGTGTATCCCTCAACAAGTCTGAGCGTGCCTCGCGCGCTGGCCGACAACTCTTTAAGAAGGATTTTCACACACACGGGTCTTGATTGATTATATGACGACCAAGTCAGTGGCGTAGCCAGCTTTCCCAGTCGGGATGGGGGTAGGGGGTGGAAGGACAACTTTCTTCCCGATTTTGACATTTCGTCTCGGGCCTCCCGGAACCCCAGTTTTGAGCTCGCAGTGTTGGCGTATTCAGTGGCGCCGCCACGATCTGATGATTGGGGGCACTACAGATGACGTCGTAATGCCAACTGAGTCCCTCCAACTCTTCCTAAATTGTTCTTCTTTTTAAGCGCCCTGCGATTGTATGCAGCGGTCGGAGATCCTTCCCATGTCACTACACAAAGGTGCCGTCCTGGGGAAAGAGTCTAAGGAGAGGGGGAGTCCCCCTCCCCTTTGAGAATTTTTTGTTAATATAAGGTGGCTTAGATGCAAAATGGTGCTATTTTGGGGATATTTTTGGAACTGAGAAGTGTCGATAATTTAGTGAATTCTCATTTTTGGTTAGGTAGAAGTGGAGAGTATGTTGTCTAAGAGAAGGGTATGTTGTCAACAAACCTGAAGTCCCTCCCTTTGGCTACTTTACTGCCTTCTATCTCGGGGGAGGTTTTTACTCAAAGATACGTGCGTGGAGTCCACAAAAAAATTCCTGGGCTTTAAGAAATTTTCCTTTGCTTCATTACGCATTATAAAAGGGTATCTAAGGCTGGCAGACACCATACCTATAGAGCCTCCGGGGAGCTCTGGATCAATTATATAAAATAGGGCACTGACATGATTCTTATTACCTGACATCCAGATGATACTATACACAGTATAGAGTATTACGCTTAACACTTTACAACGATCTTATTTTTACCAATCTTGAACGAAAATCCAGACGAACAGATTCCAGCAATGGGGAATGGTAGGGATCGAGGGATTATAGGTGCAGGGAGGTGATATTATTATGACCTCACTGATACGTATAGCAATAGGCCCCAGAGGTGAAAGATTTACAAGCGCGTTTCAGAATTAATGCTTTTTCGTTATAAGTGTATTAACAATCATCGTCTATACCGATAATGGCTGTGCACAAAGCACTAGGTACAAAATTTTGAAAAATGTGTAACGGAAAATACAAATTAGATTGAAAGATCCCATGTTGAAGCGAGGCTCTTACAAAGGTTGGAAATGTACCTCTGTTTTTCGGAGAAGTGTTTGTGATCAGAATAGATCCATGTATGATTTCAGTAATAATGGTCATTAAGTGAGGTGCAAGGCTTGACGTCTGCGCGCGAAGCGCGCAGAAATTTTTCATTAAGTAAGATGCACTTGACAAAACCTGCATTCAGGCTCTGCATCCAGACACTATTATATCTCCAACAAATCTACAAGCCAATTAAAAAAGCCGTTTACGAAGGATTTGAAAAAAATTGTGATAGTTTCAGAATCATTTGTGATGGAAAATAATTACAGCACATCTATCACTTGGTTGAAAACATACCTCCTACTCCTACAAAAATCTATAGCTTAAACACCTTTTGGGAGCATTTTAAAATTTACAGATTTTTTTTAGAAATCGATTGGAGGCGTGCCCCATGCCCCCGTGCCGGCGCCAATGGGCGTATTCGGGAGAAGACCGGTACTAGGAGTGGCTGCCACAGGTGTATTTATTTTTCTTCCCCTTTTCTATTCCTACTTCGTTTTTCCTTCTCTTCTCTCTCATTTTCCTCTTTCCCTCCTTCTTTTCCCCTTTTTTCTCCTTCCTCTTCCCGATTTTCCCTCTCGATTTTTTCGGGGGAGGGGACTATTCCCCCCTTCCCCCACTGGCTACACCAGTGGACCAAGTTTATGAAGATCTTCCATTTTCGGGACTATTGCTCTGAATTTCTTAGGCCCGTCCCCGTTCTGGAAGCTAGCTCCCTTCCTGTCGGACAAATCTAGGCGCTATCCCTGCCCAGACTCCCAACTGACCATTACGCTTCGTGCCTTCGACTCTGCTCACAGCTACGATCTCGCCATTACAAAGTATGCTTTCCCCTTTTTAAAAGCGTGACTCCGCTCCTATGTAGACAATTTTGAAAGGCAATTAGATGTTTAATAGCCGTTGCAATGTCAAATAGGCCTATATAGGTGAACAATAAGGTTAGCCTGTTTGACGTCAAATGTAGTATTATGAGTTCAATAATCGACTCCATTTTCAAAACAATTAAGTCTTAAATTGGCCTGGAGGGTGGGTGTAAGGTCAAGGTTATATGACTTTCGACCACCCTGCTTTGGACGAAGAATACACAACTTTGCAAATCTCAATCTTATCTTTTTCTTCCCTTGAAAACTGATACAAAATCACCAAATGGTAACAACTTATTAGCTATCACATATATTGTGTAAGGGTAATCAACTTTTACTTCGATCTTTTGTCGGACGGGTTAACCACGTGGTCGGGTCCTAACGTAAACAAGATGCTATCTTTTATCGTAAACTAATGGTATACTTTTTAATGGGCATCTCAGCCTCGTATAAATCTATCACTTCATTCCCCCTTTCTTTCAAAACATTATGTGGAACCATTGAAAATGAAAATTTAGTAGGGTTGTTACGCAGAAACCCAGATTTTAGCGGAACGAACACTGACACAAATCAAATGGTTACGTAGCACAAAACACAAACTTAAGAATACGCAAAGCACCTCTTACTTAAGTGATAACATCTTAAAACAGAAAACACCCGAAAATTCATAGGACATGTTAGAGAGTTAACTTTTATTACCAGGTATAATGGTTGACTGACAAAGCTATCATTAAGGTGAGAGTCTACACACATTTGATAGCAATAACGCTGAAACTGAAAGAATTAGTTTAGTGGAATGAAAAAAAAAAATATGTTCTATATTCTTTCTCAGACTAGATGATCCCCAAATGATGAGAAACTGGGGTAGCGCGAGGATTTGCAAGACGGGGTGGGGGAAACTCCCCAACTAGGGCCAGCATTCCGAAGCCCCAACTAAATTGGCAAATTCCTGTAGGATGGTGAACCACAAATTTTCGACGCCAAAAATGTTTGGATTCTTATGGACGGAAATCTGAAATCGTTCTGTTTCAAGAATCTGCCCTCTTTGAGGGCAAAATCTAGTAAGACTTTGGGGCGACTGATTGCTGTCGGGATTTCATACATATAGTAGCCTACTCTTTATTTCTCCTCCACGAAATTAGGCAAATTTCCCTGACAGGGCCAGCCAGTCTTCTCCGACGGAAGGCCATGGCCCCTTCCCCCTCCCACCTTCCGCCAACCCTGATCTGAAGACCTTTTTATTGTTAATCTGGGGCTAAATGACGGTCCAGGAGATTAATTTGAAATAATTGCAGTCACTAGTTAAGTTATTACCTAAGTGTTTGTAAACATTTGAGTTCTTGGAACTATTAAGATGTTCATGCATTCGTGTGACCAGGTGTCAATAGGTTTATCAATACAGTAAGTATTGCAACTTGTACAATTGAATTTATAGACTACACGAGACCCGAGTTTGAATGGGATTGTTTCTTTTCTTTGGGGGGGGGGGGCGGGACTTATTTCGACATAAGAAGAACAACAAGTGACTTTCAAAAAATTAATACTGACAATAGCCCTGGACCAAACGTTCAGTGGGTCAATGGAGATCAAGACTAGAAGTCGGGCAAATATACCGGATTAAGTCTTTTCAAGTCTGTCTGTTATAACATGATTTTAGCCTTGGCGTGGGAACAGCCTCTAATAAGCTTTGTGGTAGGGTCAGATAACGCAGATTTCAGCTTTACATTTTAAGTTACCACGCCCAGAAGAAGACAGTTCAACTCAAGCACGTTGGTGATTTCTATAAGATTGGTCAATCTCGACTAAGTATGTAATACTTAGCTGGCTGACGGGTGATAGAAGAGCGAGAGAATTTTTAACAACTGAACCACAAAGCACCACCTGGAAGGTTAATCTGTCTTCCAATGTATCCAACGTCTTATTAAAAAATTCCATGAGGAATTGGTCTACATACATATATTAGCTCTGGAAATATCTTTATCCATCACAGAAGTTGCCTACGGGTGTACTGTCAAAACCAAAGCCATAACATACAATACAGACGAGGTGAAGTAAGGAGCTAAAACATGCAATTGATTTACACAGACCACTTCCACAAATGTTCTTGATGGCTCCTTGTAATTGTACACAAACATATCACAGGAAGTTGCAATTGTAACCTGGATGTTGGGTTTCCAGTGTAGACTTCAGTAGAGTCTAATGCAGCCATTGGGAAGTGTGTCAGCACTTATGAAAGTCACGTCCACTTCATCGTGCTTTTCAAACGCGACTGAACAAACTCGTGATGTGGAAATAAAAGCTTCATCCGGCAATGCCGGGTGTTGCTAAAATATACCCCGATAAGACTTTAGAATATTGGGGTTAGACAAACAGCTTTTCAGCGAAGTCAACCCAGCATGGAAGCAAATTGGAGAGAAGTGCAAACTATTTAACACAAAGGTTTAACATACAAGTGTACCACTAGTCAAATAAAGAACTTTCTGATTCGTACGCACCTGTCAGAAATTTACAGTGTAGCATGGATACATTTAGCGGCCTAATATAGCCCACTGGATATACCTTTTTCAACAGTTAAGTGTTTGGCCGAGGATTTTTATGAACATTTACACTCATTCCAAGTAAAAGACCTTAAGCAGAGTTCTTCTGAAACTATTTTTACTCTTACTTGTTTTTAAGACAGATGAACGCTCACTTAGTACTGAACACAAGACTGCTTCCTTACAGTTCACAGGAACAAGTTCAGTACCGTCTGAAGCCTTCTGAGATGGTATATTGGGGGGGGGGGCTGGTGAGCCCCTGCAACGTCGTCAGATTTGGCTTTTGAAAGGTAACGTGTGGGTAAAGGGGCCGTATTCTCCCAGCCCTGTGCCTCCGACTGCCCCGAATTTACACGATTTTGAGAATCTAACATGTTCACATTTCGAAGTAATCTGAGACGTCATTTTTTTTTTGCAAGATCGAAAGCCCCAAATTAGTTTTCCTATTTTGGGGGAGATTTAAAGGCATGTATGGAAATAGCATTTTCGGTATTAATTAATGAACGGAAACACATGACCGGTCAATCAGAATGTGGACCAATCTCTAACATTACAAAGCTTTGGAAAAGGATTTAGACACATTTAATTCAATGATGGTTTAATGGAATTCACATTTTCCAAGAGAAATAAAATGCATGATTAATAAGTCAATAAAATGGAAAATATCTGACCTTCAGCTTTGACCGAAAAGTGAATCCTGGTCCATGTTCACATATGGTCTCATTTATTAACAAGTTCAAGGATGCATAGGTTTGTTGAGAGTTGTAAGCCTAGTTGTAAAAAAAACTCCTACGTGTTGTATTGCATGTGACTTACAAGAATAAACATTTGTGAAAATATTTGTTTAGTGGAAACTTTACGAGCTTCAATTCAGTTACCGCAATTGTTACCTGACATTGTATCTGTCGTTTTCGTTTATGTTCTATTTAATTTAGTAATAACAAATTGAAACATTGGGTTAAGGATAGGTATGCAGGTAAAGAAAGCGTTTTTTACAACTTCAGTGAATGTTCATGACCGTAAACAGATTATTTTTTATTGGTAAGGATGCATCAACGGAAAGCTCAACCATGAGCTGGTTTGTAGCGTGCAAAAAAATTTCGCGCTTCGTTTATTACCGAAAATGGGACTTTCCATGTTGAATCAAAACAATCTTTATTTTAAAATCTCGGAAATAAAACACATCGACTTTGAAAGCTTCTAAAAGGGAGGGGTGTAGTAAAGGTCCGTGCTGCTTCCCTCACATACGGTCATGCGACTACATTTGACTGAAGATTGCATCCAAATTTAAAGCATTCTCTGAGATACAAATTTACTATAATTAAGTTAGATTTTGTAAAGCAGGGAAAGAAAATCTTAACAACTCTCAAATAAATCTCCCGTTTGCAGTCTTTCTTTAAATAACAGGAGGTGGACAGGATTTAAGTTTCAGCAGGCCCTTATCAAGGCTAAATTTTGGGGCAAATAGCCTGTTATTTTAGCAAGCACCACTATCAGTTGGTGGGCTTTCTTCAAAAAAGTCTCTCCCTTTCCGGAAGAGGCACTTTTCCAGCTATTGTACCGTCGTTAAGTTGCATCTAAACTAGGGTTGGGCGATAAACGATATAGCCCGAAATATTTTGTATTTCACTGATTGTATAATATAGTTGGAAATGAATGTATCCATTTTTTGTGTCTTTTTGACTTCTGCGTTCTTTACTTTCCAACACATGCAACTATTTATCGATATATCGTCGACAAAAATCCATATCGCGATATGCGATATGAAATACTCCTTATCACGATATGACGATATAAAAAATTAAACATGTGGTTTAAAACATGTGTCTCTTTGTCTTTTATTCCTACTTTCTTTACACTACATATTCCACAGTCTTATCATGCAAACTTTTGCCCGTTTTTTCAATAAAATAAACATAAACTGATTTTCATTCATCGATTACGTTCTTATTTAAAAAATTGGATGTAAAATTCTTTTAGGCATATTTCAGGAACTTTTAGCCTTGTCTACAACAAATTAATCCGTTTTGGCGATGTATCGATGTATCGCGAAAATTTTGGCGATCTTATCACGATATAATGGTATGGAGTTTTTTTTTTTCATATCGCCCAACCCTTATCTAAACATTGTTTTCTTTAAGATCTCATGCCCTAAAATACCTTTTAAGGGATAGTAAAGTAAGGAAGTTTTTCCCTAGAAATAAAGAACAATAGGCAGTTACATTATTGGGGTATAAGCTTAGTTACATTCAGTGCCTACACAAGCTATTTGAATTTATCATATTTCGTAATTTACTTAGCGTGACAAAGTCGTTTTCATAATCTAAACATCATTTTTGAATGATATTTATAGGCTCTCTAATCTCTCCCCAGACCTTAAAACATCTTCCAACTAAGTTTACTTTTAGCCCCACCTCCAATATAAAGAAAAACACCTGCCTACAGACAATCCAAGATCCCGGACGATAGAGCCACGTAACACTACAATGAGTTTATATTGCTCGAGACCATCGAGACACTCAACTGTGTCTGAGCACAACTGACTGTTAAAGCCCAGAGCGTAGACCAAACAGACTGGTGGAGCTATATTGCTTGAAGGAATGTCAATCAAACTGCAGTAATCAACTGTTCACTTAGAACTTTAACAACTGTTTGTGATAAATGAATAGACCTTATTCCAAATAACGATTACAAAGGATTGTTGGACAAAATTTTGTTGTGTGTGTCAGTTTCGTCAATGGCATATTACTTTGGCCAAAAAACGACGTACCAAAACTGTACCTCTTAACTCCTTTGTAACTGCTATTTGCAAAAGGGTCTATAGAAAATTCGAACATTTTTCTACGCAGTGAGTCAGTCCTTTCCTAAGCCTTTTATAATCCTCTCAGCAGTGTAAAAACATGAGTTACACAAGAAATTTTGATAATTGTACACTTCTCTGTGGTAGATTCATATAATTCGTACTTTTCTTTTGGTTAAATTTTGTGAGGACCAAACTCTTGATTCCTTGTATATAAGATGGAACATTATCTTATGTTTGGGCCACATGCTACCTATATTGGTACGTGGTATCAACGTGCCTGTGCTGTTGTGTACGCTTGCAGCGTGCATGTTTTCTCACCTTCTCTCAGGCAATGACTGTGCTTATTTTGACAAAAATGGAGGACTCCCTTACCTGGGTAACACTGATTGTATAAACATTACATTTTTCCGCTTTTGTGTTTTTCCGAACGGGAGGGGCAAAGTGAGGGAGCTGAGTCATTTTGCTATGTAGTCCTTACGTAGACATCATTGTTTTCGAACGAATTGTGTGGCGCACCAAGACTTCCCATTTAAACGGTGGGTTATGGCACACCACGGTTCCCCTTGGGCGACCGGTGTGTCCTTGCAATTTGGTGTCCGTTCTCTATCCGGAGTAGACGTCTTCACAGTAATTCCGTCAATACACACTGAACGATGACGAAAAGCTGCTGTACTAAACGCTCGATCCATCCATGGAAGTCCGAGGTAGTACTTCTATGATCCACTCGATAGGGGGCGGATCATGTGTATCATTACAAGGGGAACTTCAAGATCAAAAATAGGTTTCAGATCCAGCGTCAGCAAGCCTAATAGTTTACTGAAGCAACTACCAATTGATTTCGAATTTTGATGGCCCTTGACCCTGAATTACCCTAATTTAAACTAACCTTTGGCAGTGAATACATTCTTGCAACAATAGCCTGATTGTTAAGTTGTCAGAGTTTGTCGAATACGTGTAAGGCTGCTCATTGCACTTCTTGAGAAGGCCCCAAAAAGTAAAAGAATGTACGCCTTTACAAAAAAAATATATTTTGAAAAGTTGAGCCAAGTGGCTAAGAAGTTTATAAGGGAAAATTAAAATTTTTAAGGAATTGTTATCGACAGTTACTTTAGCTGGAAATGTCATATGAATAAGGTAGCAAGTACAATATATGTAGGCATTATTTACAGACTAAAAATTTTCTTTCCTCAGCATATCCTTCATTCTCTTTATACTTCATTGGTCTTACCTCATTTAAATTACTGTGCTATTGTCTGGGCTAGCACATGTCCTTCTATTGCTAGCCGTCTTTTTGTTATTCAGAAGCGTGCCGCCAGATTTATTTCGAATGCTGGCTACAGTCGTAATACTTTTAATCTTTTTACAGAGCCTTATTAAATCAATCAATCAATCAATCAATCAATCAATCAATCAATCAATCAATCAATCAATCAATCAATCAATCAATCAAT
>WURT03020924.1:0-15821 GCA_009936505.3 Holothuria glaberrima | reverse complement strand
AATTCATCTGTGAAGTAACCTCTATCTTTTGATGATGGAGGTAATTCAGGCTGGAATTTGAGAAAAATCCGGCCGGACTTCTTCAAAGATCCGGCCAGAACTGGAACTGGATATTTTTTCATTATCCGGCCGGATAATCCGGTCAGACCGGATATCCGGTGCATCCCTATTAAATAGGCTTAAAAACGCATTTAATTGGCACAAATTATTTTACTGGGTTTGGCTCAACACAATAATCCCCCTCCCCGACCCCACCTCCCAAAAAAGCATCAAGGTCTAAAATAACTGGAAAAGATCAAAACATTAAAAAAAAAAGTTGTAGTCCTCAAACTTTGAAGAGTAAGTTTTTGTTATATAAAATGGAGATTAACAAACTGGCACACAATGATGCTCCTTGAAAACTATAAATATTATAAGCAACATATCCACACACGAGCCAAACCTTATTCAAATAGTGCAATGTTGCTTACTCTATGGACTGCTTATTACAGGAGCAAAGTATGCAAGAAAAACTGGTTATAATCAAAATTGGATTATCACCTGTGTGATTGTACAAGTTACATCTATCTTTGCCATGTACCATGAATGCCTACTTCTGAGAAAAACCAAATTCACTCTACCATATTCATTTTAATGGAAAAAAACTGCAAAAAGGCATAAAATTCAAGGCTTCCATTACGAACTTGAGTATACAACCCAAAACTGTCTACTCCAGAAGCAATTTTTGTGATAGCATACAGCCAAACCTTCAATCAACATATTCCTTAAAATGCTTTGTATGAATACTACCCACTTTACAAACAGATTAGTGGCAGATTCTCTTCATGTCACTTATTCAATATATTTACACCTTTCTTTAAAAAATTCTCCTTTCCCCTTTTCCTATCCTTGAGAGTACTTTATCTTGCATATGTTTTACCACAAGAGCAGTTAAATTAGAATGTAAATAGTACACATTTACCTTAATGTACTTGCAATACCTATCTCACGACCAACCCAGGAAAAACTTCAATAAGAAATATTTATTCATGAAGAGAATCAGTTAAAGCAACTTCAAGGATTGCAATAAGCAAGGACCAATCTAATGTATCACATCTGTTATTTTTTGCTTTTCTAAGGCATTTCATAGTTCTACCCTAACCCTAGCCTTGTGACATGATATCATGCACGGTGTGCTTGTCTCGAGACGATAATGTGACACATTACAAAACAAAACATAAGGATTTGGTGTCATAAAGGGCAGTTATCTTACAACACTTTGCCACTAGAAATGTGGAGAGAATGTATAACGAGTAAAGGTTAACAATGTTACAAGGTGGCTAACCTGTTTCCGGTGTATTCTATGACTGAATATTCTTTCCAAAAAATCACAAAGGCTGGCAATGAGGGTATTTTCCTCCACCCCTAATCGATTGACGTCACCATGTCCTAATTCTACTGCCTCTTGACCCATCTTAAACACCAACATTTTTTTGGTCTGTGAAAAGAAAATTATGAATAAAACGTTCAATGCATTGGACTTCAATTTTGGTTTAAGCGGTCTACACATGATGCTGAAAGCGTGTGTGAAGAACTTGTCTATGCTTCTCACACAATGCTCCTATGTGCGTGTAGAAAAGAGGGCATATGCATTGTACTTGTAGCAATGGCACCCTGCTTAACCATTTTGTGTATAGACCTTTTGCACTGACGTCATGCAATGTCAGTTTAAAGGCAAACAAAGAAGCATGTTGCAGAATCCGCATGCGCACCACAGACTTACACACATATCCCAAGGGTTCACAAATTTTCTGTCTGCAGTTGTTGGTTTTGGTTGCAGTGATACCAGCCTACAGTACCTCCACTGGAGAGTACAATTTCAGTTCTGTGACGTCATAAATGCATTAGGTCTTTAAGTGTATATCTGTGCCTTGCTTATACCCTCAACATAGTAACTTTTTGCGATTAGAAATGTGATCCAGGTGAAATTTACACATCTATACAGACTGCAACACACAAAGCCTTGTTTCCATGTTGGGAGGCCACAAAGCCACATACTTACACATTTCATGCACACACACAGTGTACACAACATTCCATAGTATTGGAATGTTTCTTAAATCTTGCAGACTATCTCCCACTGCCTGAAACTACTTCCAAAAGGTGTTTAGAACTTGAGAGGAATACCGTGACTTAACGAAAAGCTGTAAACCTGCCTGGTGATAGCTCATTCATCCATTCATTCATTTCGTCTACACAAAATACAAATATACTTTACAGGAACAGTATCAGTATAGACAGGATACTAGAACAAACAAAAAGTTTAATGAGCTAGTAACCTATAACACAAATAACATCCTACAAAACACAAACAGAAACTTAGAAAAATAGAAGAGAAAAAAAGGAAGAAAGAAACAGATAATATGGTGTCCTAGACCGAAGAATGAACGAAGAAGGGAACTAGTATTTCCCCGCTAAATAGTTCTTAACCCAATTTTTGAAGCAAGAAAACAACGTAAGTTTACTTATACCACTTGGAAGTTCGTTCCATAATTTGCAGCACTAATTGTTTAGAAGAAATTTACCATACTTAGAATACGACCGAGTGACAGAAAAAAGGTTGTTATTCCTGGTGCACATAAATGTAGTCAAATTATGCTTAGGGTAAATGATGTTACGGAAAACATTAGGTAGGAAATTGTTAACGTACTTTTAAATAAAACTATACATCTTAAATGTATGAATATCACTTATTTTAAGCATTCCGAGGCTGTGATGTAACAAATAAGTTGAAAAGCGTCTTTGTTTAAACGTTATTGTTTTTAAAATTCTATTTTGCAAAACTTGAATGGGTCTGAGGACGGAGGTACTGGTCATACCGTAAATTTCAATACCATAGGCGATCTTTGCATACACAAGCGAATAGTAAATCTGAAGCAAAACAGGGTGAGGAATAGCAGATCTAAGACGGTACAAAATGCCTGCATATTTAACAAGGTCATTACATAAATCATCAATGTGAGGCTTAAATGATAGCTTATCATCAACGAGAAGACCCAAATATTTAGCACAATAAGTTTTGTAAACCAAATTACCACTAAACAAGAAATTATTTGGACAAGAGTGATCCTTCCGCACTCTTGCATGAAAAGCAGTGAATGTAGTTTTACCTAAATGAAGCGTGAGTTTGTTAGCATCAAACCATGCTTTGAGATAGCCAAGGGCATTTATAGCTTTTGGGGTAAGATTGTTACAATCTTTGTCATGAACAAACACATATGTATCATCAGCAAAGAGTCTCAGTTCTTCATTTGGAACAACATTCTTAATGTCATTAACATAAATTAAAAGTAGTAACGGCCCAAGAACAGAGCCCCGCTCTGTTTTTGGGCCGTTACTCAAGCAACAACTGTCTTGAACACCTGAACTAGGTTTCTCTTCATTTTACAATGTTAGCATACACACATTCATTTCACTGCTTTACAAAAACGTGTGAATGTGGGGCATATTCACTCAATTTCTTATAAATTTTGAAAACATTAGCTTTTCTTTTGACTCTTTGACCTTTTATTCTTTCATTGTTTGCCTTTAAAAACATAACATGACCCTCATTTTTCTCGACACTGAATTCATACTATCACAACCACCCTACTCACTCACGCAATCTCCCCTTCAGGCTGCCTCCCCAGTAAATGTAACGAGATTGGCTTCCCAAACATACTTTCATTAAATACAAGAAATGGATGCCCATAAGGGAACCCCAGAAACCTGCCAAAACATGAGAACTCTCAAAAGTGCATTCTAAGATGATCAATCTCCCACAGCCCAATAATGTACTGTGATAAGTCCTTTTAACTTCAAACTCAGGATAAAAAGAAAGAGAAAAAGAAAACAAGCTTTAAGTCCAAAGCCATCTAGACAAAGTTCTTCAAGTCTTCAAATCTTCTCTAAACACAGGGCAGTGCACATTCATACTATATTAAACCCTGAGGTACCACAAAACTAAAACACTGCCCCAAGTACGATAAATTTTCACGAACTATCCTCCCTTATTTTGTTACTACCAAGTGATATAAAAAGCTAGACAGTTGCAGAGTAATAAAACTGTCTAATTTTGCTTTGCTAGTGTCCCTACCTTTTTCAAAATAATGAAGTTACAAAGTGTTTCACAAGCTCATACAGTGCCATCCAATTTTCAGTTTAAGAATTAACTAAAAGTGCTTGCAGGGAATTTGCAAACAGTTAAACTGAACAGTTCATAATATTGCTTCCTCTTGATTAAATTGAAATTTAGCTACCGATAACACTTGTAAATAAATTAGATAAAGGTATGTGGACATAAAAATATCATTGCTGTCTACTGGATGTGAAAAACTTCAAAAATTTCAAAATAGCCATAGTTCCCATCAACATTCACAACATATCCACCATTTTGCAAGGGGTTTGTGTTTCTGTGTCTACATTGTGAATAAACACAATTCATGACTGGAAAGGAGGGACTTACTAGACATATACTTTGTTATCCTTTGCTTTAGTGTTCCTCATTCCAAGGACAGGTCTAATGTTTGTATACCCTGAGTGGTTTGTGTTGCTGTTGACTACTTGGAAAATGTACACATAACACCAAATTAGAAACTAGCTGGTAATTAACAGGTTATTAAAGAAATACAGACACCTTCAGGGCATAATTTAACCAGGTTCGCATCACACTTTGCGCACCAATACAACATTGGTGCGAATCATTTCTTCACTTGAATAGCATTCCTTGCGAATCAACTTTCCAGTATACCTTTACCTCGGAAATTCCCCGATTGCGCAATACAGTATTAAGTCCACACATTCCTCAGATGCAGTTTATCACTGAAAACAGATTTACTACACCAGATACATATTTTATTTAAAATCGACAGTTATAATCATTGAAATTGCTAATTGCTATTCAATTTCTTGCCAGTGCTAACCAAACTGACAAATGATTAGCAATGATTGTTAAATTATGCCCTGCACCTTGAACACTCACCACATCATTATTTTAGCATAGCTAATAAGAAATCTTTAAATGGCCAAACTCTAAACAGGTATACCTTGAAGATGGTGAAAGATATTCACATAATTCCAATGGATTTTTAATCAGGGGATCTAAAACTATCGCTGTACAGTGAAACAGCTCTGTGGTTTTAAATGTCCACAGGGAAGTAATGCAGATCCATAACATGATACCATTGCTGAACAACCATGTAAACTGTTGCTCAGAAAAATATCTCATTTTTTTTTTCTGAACTGAAACTAATGACAATTACTCCTTTTCACCATCTCTGAGCTTAAGTCAGATACTTCCTCATTTGGTACAAAATTATTTAATGTTGCATTCAGTACTGACTACATGTAAAGGTAAACTTTGAATACAAATTTAGTTTAATTTGGAACTTGCAAAGTCACTTCTGAAGTCTTGTTGTGGTCAACATAATCATCAAAACTCCCTGGTTTGGAAGTTTATGAGCTCTGATAGTTACCTTCTATATACGTATGTACCATTACAACTGTCTGGCAAAAAACTAATAGCACCACAATAACCTCTACCAATAGAGGACGCCTAGAACCCCAAATTGTCCTTCTGCGTGAAGCAAAAATGCAGAAGGACGATTTAGGATTCTAATCCCCCTCTACTGGTAGGGGTTACTGTGGTGCTATTATTTTTTTGCCAGACGGTTATTGCAGGCAATAATGGTACGTATGTAAATAGGAGGTAAGGAGGAGCAAAACAGAATAAGAATCAAGTCTAGCTCAATGCATTCATTGTCAGGTTGAGTCTTTTTCAAAAGGAATCACAAGATAATTTATCCCCACCCTATTCGTATTCTTTCATCAACTCAACATCTATCAGTATTTGCTAGTTTCCTGATTCCACAAGTTTTGCTAAACATTCACGAATAAGGTCAATCATTTTACCCCACAGCAGTACTTTATTCTCGGAACATTTTGAACATATCCCTTAACAACTTTACAAAAACAGGGCACAAAGGTAACTAAATTAAGAAATATAATCTTCATTGTAATTACAAAGATTGAGTCCTTCATAATCTAAATTCACTAAATTAAGAAATATAATCTTTATTATAATAACAAAGATCAATTCCTTCATGATCTTAATTCACTCTATGAGAGGGAGACATATAATACAGTTTTATAATTACTGTAGTTTCCAAGGGTCTCCAAGAATTAATTCCACAACAGATAAAACATTTAACTGAAAAGAAGTATCACTTACTTCATGTAACTGCTCCCATGAATTAATGAGAACATTCTGATTGACAAACAGACTAATTAAAAGCATCAATAAATCTCTTGAGGAAATGCTAACATTCTGCCACCATCACAAAAGAATTCCTCCTGTGCTTGTAATATTGTTTATGGTAACATTCTTTCACTATACGTCAATTGTTGTTAGCATCAAAATGAAGATCTCATGGGAAATTACCTAAACATTCATGCATCTTTGATCAAGTTAAGACGTCATCTTCACTTATTAAAATATAGATCAGCAGACCTCATCATGCATGGAAATTCTTCCTCCCAATATCATTCTCTTTCTTGATACAAACCTTTTCTGATATTTTCTCTATCATTTTTTTTTTTTTCTTTAAGTTTGTGTTAAACCAGGGTTGAATGACACAATGTAACTTAAGCACTGAAGTAGAAGCAAGCGACCTTGATAATGTAGCTTGTTTACAAAGCGTACATAGCACATTTCTGACTCATATCTCGTCAATAGCACCCGCCAGTTATTATGACAAATGTAAAGAAGTAATACCGCCAGGCAACTCCCATTATAAATTTCTATGGTTAAGAAAATGCAAGATATAGTACGCAAGCAAAAGGCTACTCATGCAATTTGAAAGGAAATAAACATTTGAACAGATATGAACAGATACAACATTTTACTAATAGAACTGTTCCATTACGCTTTACTCTCAATAACGTCAAGCACTTTGGATAATTTCTCAATATGATCTGAAAGAATAGTTTGAACAGACCTTTATCTGTCAAATGTCCTTTTTCCCTAGTTACTGACAACATCATAATTTTGTGTTTCCACGAAAAGGATTGTTTGCTTTTAAAACATCCACAGCTGAGCTAATTTTTCAAATACTGAAAGTTTGGAAGAGTCATCAAGTGGTTGTCAACCTTTTTTGGCACAGACTTCATCGAAAAATTATTTGACGCACTTCACAAATAAGTCTCTTAGAAGGTTTGTGTGCTGGGTAAATGAGTTTACCAACACTGTACTGTAGGAAAACATTTCCAGGTTTTTATTTTCCTTCTTTTTTTTTTTTAGGGCCAAGGACAGAGCTATATTTTACTTCTTTTTTTTTTTTTGGTTTTAGGGCCAAAGACAAAGCTATCAGTAAAGTGAGTAGAATTGATATTAAGCTGTACAGTTTTCCACCAATCTCATAACCAATTGATTTCAGCAAATTTGGGGAACTGAAATTTAGTGAAATTGTTTAAAGTGTTGACATAATGAGTTATTACCTGTGCTGCTATTTGCTTACATACTAGACAAACGAAAGGTCAATGCCATTTTTAAAACCAAAGGTCAACAGGTTAGTTTCCCATGGTTTCAAAACCAACATAATGTAAATGCAATAGTAAGAACAAAGCACCTACCAGAGATTTTGCTTTTTGCCAGACCTTACAATCAAAATGCATAGATGAGATAAATACTTAATTCTTACTGATTTCATTTTAACATTTCCACACGAGGAAACTTTATCCTTCACTGACACTGGTCAAACTGCTATGTACCCATCAATTTCATGTCTCCCTGAAAGAATTACCTCAATAAACCTTCACTTCCATTAACCCTTGAAGAAGACAATGGCTATTGTGTTCAGCTTAGCATTGAACACACACACACACACACTTCTGTGCCATTGGAAAGCAGTTCCCTTTAGTCTGTGTGAACAAAAATTACTAGCTTATCAGGCAAAGGAGCTTGGAAGGTGTTAATAAAAGTCCCTATAAAAGCTTCCTCACCAGTTTTAGAATGAAAGCTGTGGGGTCTGGGACCAGAAAATATGAAGGGCAAACTTTGGTAATGCGACACATTGCCCCGACTGAACATCTGCAAGACATATAATTGAGGTTTCTGTACTTGAGCCTCAATGTCATGCATTGTAAAATGTATTTTTAACATTACATACTTTTTCCATGACAGTTAAAATACATTGGAACAATTTAAGACTTGTCTAGGCAGGGAGTGCAAGGAGTATGGGGATGGGGCTCCACCCAGTCTTCCCCCCCACCTCCCCTTCCTCATTTGGGCAGAAAATCTGCTCTTTTGGGGCAAAAGATATGCTATTTTCTTAAAAACATGCATGACACACTTAGGCAAGTGTTGCAGCACTTGCAGTCAGAGGTCCCAATGTATGCTTTCAAGTCTAAGTAATCTACTTAAAAACTTGACTGACTCTAGCTCTTGAAAATACTTTTCAAAAACTTTGTGAGTTTTCCAGGCCTGAAAAAACATTCATCAATTCATGAATTTTCAGGTTAAAAAATACCTTTTCTGTAATTTTATGACTCTTTTAGGTCTGGAATATAAATCTGAAAAATATGACTTTTTAACAACTGCGAAAACCTATTCTTACCTTCACTTTGCATTCTTTGAGTAACTCTTCTACAAAGTTCATGGTAGCCTGGTTGACATCATAGTTTGAAAGTACTGTAGTTTTGACACTAGGACTCCTAGCCTGCTGTATCTATGGACAGAAAAGACAACATCAAACTATGGTTTAAACAGGTCTAGGCATGGTTTGTAGTAGGCTAAGGTGACTCCAATATATTTAAGCCAGGTACCTGTGGCCCTATTAGTCACTTCTCTGAACAGAGTCCTGACTCATACAATGGAGTCTGCTGTATCTACAAATGGAAACAAACAACATCAAATTACCAAATTACAGATCTAAGCAGGGTTTGTAGTAGACTTGGGTAACTCCAATATTTTTAAGCCAGGTACCTGTGGCCCTGTTAGTTGCAACTCTGAATGGAGATCTGACTCCTACAATGGAGTCTGCTGTATCTGCAGATTAAAATAAGCAACATCAAACTACAGGTCTAGGCATGGTTTATAGTAGACTTGAGTGATTCCAATATTTTTTGAGTCAGGTACCCATGGCCCAATTAGAAGGGACTCTGAGTCCCGACTCTAACAATGGAGTCTGCTGCATCTACAAATTGAAACAAATGACAACAAAGTATGCTTTATACAGGTCCAGGCATGGGTTCTAATAGGCAAGGGTGACTCCAATAATTTTTGAGTCAGGTACCTGTGGCCATAGGAGTAGTCACAACTCTGAATGGGGTCCTGACTCCTACAATGGCCTCTGCTATATCTACAAATGGATACAAACATCATCAGACTACAGGTCTCGGCATGGTTTTAGTAGACTTGGGTGACTCCAAAATCTTTGAGTCAGGTACCCATGGCCTTATTAATAGCAATTCTGAATGGGGTCCTGACTGGTACAATTGGCAACAAAACTGGCGCAGGAACACACATAACGGTTTAATTCTAGCCTACCATGCAAAAGGTATTTAATACATGGCTTATACTACAGGTTTTTCAAAAGCTTTGCCCAACTGCAGATGTTGGATAAACACCATGACGAATTGTGGCAGAATGAAAAAAGAGACCAATAGAGCCTTGTACTAAACTACTTCATTACAACCTGTGTCATACACAAATATAAACACCAAAATATGATTTTTGGCATCTGCCTACATAAATTTTTAAACAGTAGCAATTACAAGAAAACTGGAGTCTCTCCTTGACTTTCAGCCGGGAGTCACAACCCAGAAGTAAAGGTAGGTAACCTACCTAAGCCTAGTTAATAAACTGGCATTGCAAGTTGGGGATTGAAGCAGAATACTAACCACTTAATGGGGTCAATCTAATCATGTTTAAGAAGAGTGATAGTATTTGCTCTTTAACCAGGTTCATGCTATTCATTTCCAGCAGAACTTTATAAGACACAAATTCATACAAGAAGCCAGTTGAAAACCCACAGAAATATTGTATGTATCTGGTGCCTCTCTTGTTTTAACTTTACTAAACCCTTTATCTGATGTAGTTTTCATACCATTCTCTCCTCTCTGGCAACTCTGAGATGTTCCTCATGCTGGGGCCATTTATCATTGTGCTTCCATTCATTTGCCCTGCAATCTCTTGTCCTGTAAAACAGAGTAAAAGGCAAACACACATTAAGCCACAGTGAAATAATTCAAGTGTACTAGAATAATCTAAAGGCAACGATTGCACAAATACATATATATATATATATATATATACACTGTAATCTGACTAAGACTAACTTGACTAAGACATGTTTGCAATAGTGTTGGACACACTACAAGTATTCAACCTTGCTAATACATTTCATCTTATATCAGTAACAATAAAATGTACTTAAAATGCCAATACTAACCAATATTCCCCCAGTCTACGCTTCACTCAAATGTTGCTTTCCTATGTCTAACTATAAGTCCCAACTTGTGTAAATGATGCAAATTCTGAGCAGTAGGAGTGCCCATAGCCTATGGTCAACTATACAACATGACTTTTTCTCAAACATTGGTATCAGCCAATACAGAAAACTGAAATTTCAAATAGACTGCCTTATCAGTTTCAGGTGTTACACAAGGTAGGTACAACACTTGGAAATGCTTGTAATAAACCAGAGGTTCTCACATGTTTTTGGCCATGCACCTTTCTCCCTTCAATTTTTTCTTTAAAACAATTGTACAAACAGGAATTTATGTAAGTGCTTTTGTTTTCTTGTAAGACATTTTTGGGCTCCAGGAATCATTCCAGGACCATTTTAATGCACTTCATGGTTCATACATCCCCCTGAGCCACCACTTGTGAATCTAGGTTATAAACTGAAATAGTCATGAGCAATGTGTTGTATTAACAGAGTGAACACTAGACTTGGTCAAAATATAATCTGCCCACTTTGAATTAGTAGAACTTGGTACCCTAATTTAAATGTACCCTTTTTCTATCTGACAAAATTTTTGTTAAAATCTTGCACAAAAATTCCCCTTGATTTACCTTTTATATATAAATCTTTTTTCTGAAACATTATGAAAGATGCAATTACAGAAATGATGAGGAGATGTGTAAGGTGTAGCTCATGATTTCAAAAGAAAAACAATGGGCTGACAAAAGCTTACACCATTTTAGGTACAGTATATATTGAAAACAGCACAAATAGACAGTTTTCAATAGCACAAACAGACACCTTAGTTGTCATTACAGTAATCTTGCTCAATCTCTATTCAATACAGAGAAAATAGGAGGTTACAGGAGGAGCCAAAAATACTTTATCATATTGAAGGCAGTATTACTCCTTTACAATTATTCACCTTTTCTATTTTTATTAAATTATTTGAATTTTAATGATATCCATGTTTTCTCAGTTTTTTAACATCAATTTAATACAC
This sequence comes from Holothuria glaberrima, assembly GCA_009936505.3. Classification (NCBI taxonomy): domain Eukaryota; kingdom Metazoa; phylum Echinodermata; class Holothuroidea; order Aspidochirotida; family Holothuriidae; genus Holothuria; species Holothuria glaberrima. The sequence continues at coordinate 4,337 of WURT03020924.1, read as the reverse complement.
TCATCCTCCACATAAATTATATACTTGCGTACAGACAAAAACACAAATTGTAAAGCTGAGGACTTATGAAAAAGTAAAAGCACATACCACCTTTACAGTACACTTCTCCAAAGACCATACATATTGGTATACCATTTTTCTACTTCAATGATAAAATATATTTAATAAACTAAGACATCAACACTTTCTGAAAACTTATTTTCATTCACACTTCTAGAAGTCTTCATGCCACAGAGGAGATATTGGTTGTATTTTTAGGATGATTATAAATAAAGACAATACGGAATTAGCTACAAACCTTTCTGTCAATTATATGTACTATACTGTTTATGTCAAAACAAGGAATGTATATTCTAAGACCACTGTAAAAAATTGTACCTTTAGTACACTACAAGAATTTCACAAGACTTGCTGTAAAATCCTTCTTCAAAATAAAATAAATTTGTGAGAACAAAAAAATCACCAGGTGCTGCCTCTTAATGCCATTTTTGTTCCATTTAAAACAGGACATGCCAGCAAGAAAATGAAGGACTGATCAATGCGACTGTTACAAAAGTTTGCCGATGGTTAATCCAATTTAAGAGGGTACTGACTTGACAGCGCTAGAAATTTAATAATACCAAGGACAAATTTTTAGCTATAAATGTTACGGCAATGTATTGATAAAACCGTGCCCGCAACAACGTCAATATTTTACAACTCTGCAAAGGTCACAGCATGGAAAGAATTATGTCAGAAGGACAGCCATGTTTAAAAGTGGAAGCATTCCTTACAGGATGATTTAGGGTTCAAGATGTAACAGTACATATGAGAAATGTTACGATTCAATAGCTTCAAAATTCAATACAAAATAAATTCCATGTGACAGTGGTTTACAGTTACAAATTTGATATCTAAGTCAAGAACAACTTGATAAAATATAAAATATTTATGTTCTTGAAAGGGAATTCTAGACAAGAAAGCCTAAGAAGAGAAATTGCCAAGAGGAACAAGATTCCAACTATTATAAATTTTTCAACTGATTGTATTACAGACAACAAAGTATGTCTGTTCCTTGTCAGGAGGATCATGTTCATGTTACTTCTTTGTCGAAGAGAAAAAAATCAGTTATGCCTTTATCATGTTTGGCAATCGAAACAACTGAGATTCTAAGTGGATGTGACAAACATGTTGACATTCCGTAACTCTACTGTAATTCAACTCTCAATCTTAAATTAAGAGCAATGTATGTATAAAATGAATTCAAATATGTGCCGGATGAACAAAATTGGATACTAATATTGATGTCTTTGAAATCAGGTCCTAAAAAGTTTAGTACTTGCTGAAAGTTTCATTAAGATTATGACACAGGAGTATTCACCCAACACTTTAAAACTGTATTCCTGTTTCTCTTCTAGAGGGACAAGTCAAACGTTTGGAGTATATTTGAGGTAATTTTTGTAGTTGTAATTATTTTGTTTGGATGGTGTAAACCCAATGTAAAATAAGCCTCACTGCACATTCTTCTTACATTCAGAAGCAAAATCAGGTGCTTCAGAGCTGTAAATATCAGTTTCACAGAGTTTTGCCTCTAAAAGCTTTTCCTGCATGTTTGGTTCTTTTGAAAGCTTCACTTAAAACAATATTATCCAAGCTTATAACAAAAAAGCGTGTCCATGTCATGTCCATGTGGATTGCACTATTTAAACACCACTTTCAATTACATACAGTTTATTTCTCCCATAAGAGTATAGGGTAAGGTCAAATTTTTGTGGTCCCTTTGAAAATTTTCCAAGCTGCAATCATTAATATGGTTGGTTGATCTAAACTGACACTGAAGCGAGCCCCAACACGTGCCCTTCTCAAACTTTGAAACAAAACACAGGCATTCCTTTTAAACTGCCATGATTAGTTCCAGAGAAATTTTTCTATGAACATGTCTTACGTCTTCCTCGGCTTTTGTCCCCCTTCAACTCTTAAAATAAAATGCAACATGTCCGACCACAGTTCACTGCTTGTTGATATCCAGTTGCTATCCATTAGACTGGTGGTGCAATACCGCCTTCAAAGCTGGCTGAACAGTCGTACAAAGTTTACAAGCACAATTTAACGTCTGGATATGATTCAAAGGTACTCAAATTAGTTTAGGTTTTATTGAAAGGACAACGATACAGCAACACCAAAGTTGAGCAAATGCCACAGACTGGGGTGATTTCATCTCTTTGTGGATTTGTCACTGTCTACTAAGAAACCAAACTACTCCCCCTGACCAGTAAGTAGATTGATTTGTGAGAGCATTCATCCATCAAACGTCTTTACAAGAAGGGTTAAGCCTGGGTTAAGGTTTAAAGAGAGTTTGGATATATTTGAAGGGTACTTCACGCATTCTTGCTTAAAATCTGACAGATAGTTCTCACCATAGCAGATGAAGTAGCCACTTCTTCAACCAACAGTGAACTCAAAGTATGCCCATGTGACATCATAACCTCACATTAATGAACTCTCTTCTGATTTCCTTTAAACTATGCAAACAAATAACTTCATGCTATCATAAAAAGAATGCATGAGAGGTTTGGGAATCTTTAATACAAACTTCATATTCCCTGTGAACAGCTCATACCTCTATTAACTTCAAGATCGAAACCACAGTATGAAAAACAAAGAAAAAAAGCATTGCTCATCAATGTGAAGAGATGATTTAACCCCTGCTTACAACAAGTCCACTTCTTCACATTACAAATGTAGAAATTTCACTTGCAAATATTTGAAGAACTACATATTGCAACTGAATGACAATTTTACCTCAATGTGAAGATTAAGTTCCTCTTTTACATATCACAACTAGTGTTTTGCTTAAATCCTTCCTTCCAGATTTCAGGCATACCTCACAAATGTTGCCCCCCCCCCTACAGATAAAATTTGTTAGTGGGAAAACCAGCACAAATATTAGGATTGAATCATTCTCCAAAATTTCTGTACTTTCTGCCTCACATGCGGAATAATTTTATCTCACAAGCTGTTTCAAAGTTGATGGACAAATGTACTAACTGCACCTCAAGAACCACACACAGGAAATTTCACAAATGACTAGTTGTTTCCTCTTTCAGAAATAGAAGCCTGACTTCTTACTTAAACCCTTCCTTTAACATTCTTATTTAATCTGCAGATTTTAGTTTTATAGCATTAGACACTTAAGATTTCTTCACTGAACACAAAAAATAGAACTGCTCTACGAATGTCATTCTTGATGTGTGGGGAAACCTACCTGTTATTGAATGGCTCTTTCTCCAAAAGAGTTGCATCAAGTTTTGGGAAAAAGCCAGGAATATGGCAAGTATGTGGAGTCAGGAGGGGTAAGTCATGAGGTTCTGTGGGTGCATAGTTGACATTTCTGGCCCTTCTATGTATCATGGCCTCTGTGAGGAAAAACAAGTTGAAAATAGCATAAATTGACCTAAAATGTATAAATTTAGGTCAAAGTTAATTTTAAAATGTTCATCAGTACCCTAAGATTTTATTTCTAGATGGATGAGGCTTCTGTAACAATTTTACAATATACAGTATAAAACACCTTTGTTAAATTTCAAAACATTTTGTTTTATCTTTCAAGATGCCTCATAATTGTGCTGGGCCATAGGAACTGAACTGCATATTAGAGTTTGCCACAAGGTCACTATAAACATAAAACCCTTTCTTTATACATAATTTCAACTGAGTATATACATGAGTAAGGTCAGGGCTCGACACTTTACTCTCAAACTCACTTGCCAAGTCGGGCAAGCAACCACTGGAATCAACTTGCCCTGACATTTTTTTTTACTTGCCCCTTGTGGTAGGGAAGACACAATACTGATTCCCCACATGATTCTTAACAGTCACACAGGTGACAACAATCCTTAAAATTCTTAATAATTATTGGATTCCAAACTTTTCCTATCTTTGAGATGAAAAGTTTTTCCACATTTACCATACTAAACTGTTTTTTAATTTTAAGGGTTTTCAAACCAAGGGTCTGGGGTCACTCAACTTTTTTTTCAAGAGTGGTATGAATTGTAAAATTAAATTTTTCTATTAATATCCTTCTTACTGTGAGAAACTATCTTTTCTGTGCACTTCAAATTTTGAGATAGGAGTTGCAAGGCCTACTTGCCCATTCTGGCAAGCTGGAACGAGAGAGAGCTTGCCCTGGAAACTTTTTACTTGCCCCGGGCAAGTGTTAATGCAGAGCCCTGAAGGTGACTCAATACATACTTAGTATGAGTACAATATCAGGAGTAGACGTAGTGTTGAGCCGATAACAGTGATATCGGAACTTGCCGATAACCAATAAGTCAAACTTAATATCGGCCCGATACCGA
>WURT03020913.1:0-15821 GCA_009936505.3 Holothuria glaberrima | reverse complement strand
ACAAATGAATCTTTGGAAATGTTTCAAAGATGGATGCCCAGTATCTTAAGGTTAACCGCAAAAATGCGTCACTACCCTGCTGGATTCCGAAATCAAGGTCAAAGTATAAATGTCCAAGTTTCAAGCTGACAAAAACTGTAATGTGTCATGATTGTCGAGGGCCCTTCTAATGAAGGTCAGCTACTTCAGAATGAATAAGTGTATAAGAAGTAGTATTCAGCCTGTTCTCAAGATATTAGACGTATAACATCACAAATGATTTTTCATGTGTGAAGAGAACATACAAAGGATAAAACATCACTTTAGCAAGTAAGCTCTAAGAGCAGCTTACTTAAATCTTGTGTAACCTTTCAGCACCAGTAAGCCACTTGGGCTCACTGGGGACCCCATTCCAGACTGATCATGAATTATGGATAAACAAGATTTGCCCTCCCATTTCTACTAATGCTCAGAGGGAAATAAGGCCAGGATGTACTAATGGCTCCCAATCCTGCTCCCTCAAGACCACCATTTACATCCCAATCTAACAGACACTGAGTGATATCCCCTGTCTTTTTTGTGTCTCAATGGCTGAGAGGGGTGGAAGATCCTTGCTCTGAACCACTTCCCAACAGCTGAACCGAGCAAAGAGCACTCAGGACAACTTCCTGAATGGGACCACTTAACGAGACAATCAACCAGATACCCATATTTAAATCACCAACTTAAACCTGCAAACAACTCTGTCAAACAAGCAAGTGGAGTTCAAACCCAGACAATTTCTAAGTAGTTCCACTGGGATTTGATCGGGGGAAGGGGCATTACAGTACCCTTGCCTACAAAGCCAACCCCACCCTCCATAAATTAAACCTCAATACCGTCAATCAAAGCCTGCAAAGTCCACTACATATCCAGTGATCCTCATTGGCCCATTAAAACTGTTTGCCCAGTTGAAACTCTTACTACCCTGTAAATACATCAAACTTGTTATCCCTCATATGATCTCAGCATTGAAGTAGGACCTCAGATACTTTCCTGATCTCGGACAGATGGATGAACTGCTCAAGAAAGGAACAACCCCCTAGAAGAATAAAAAAATATCAAGTTGGGATGATCACAGTGTACCTCATAGTCTAGACAGCAAATGCCTTGTCTAGACAACTTTTTGGGTTTCACTGTGGGCTGCATGATATTAATATCTATTACCAAAAGGTTGCTTACAGGGTCCTTCACACAAGCTACTAAGACATCACAAGTATTACAAACATCACACACTAGGATGTTTGCTTGAGACCTACTGCACTAATGTGTGTTTTTTTTTTTTTGTTTATGTTGCTAAGACACATCTCACTGTAGGTATTGAGGTGACTCCTGCTACTTAATGAGAGAGTTATTAAGGTTACCCTTGAGTTCATCAAGTGAGACATAATTCCCAGGTCATCCAAAGCTCCTGGTATTTTTTTAATTCATATCCCAATCTATCATCGCTTAAATAGGAAAAAGAAAATAACCTGAAGAAGGGAGGCTAAATCAGTAAGAAATTGCAATATCTCATGCAGATTATATGCAGGTTCAACTGAAAAGCCTGAGTGTGTGTTTGATGGTAACTTCTTGCAAATGACTCTGACTTTACTCTGGATGCTGCTTACCACGTAGGGGATTTACCTAAAACATTTTACCAGCTCAGATTGCTGTCCAGATATTTTAAAAATTCCAAGTCTAAGACCTTTATTTACAAGGCGAGTTGGAGCAAATACTCTCCTTAAAATTTTCTCAGTAGAGCCCTTAGAAGCCCACCTTACTTTTCTTAAGCATACAGATCTGAGGTCTCAAGAAATTTGATTTGTAAAATAAAGTCAAGGTGACCACTTTGTGTAAGAGTACTCACAACAATACCACAAGACAGCATGATGAGTAGCCTGCACAGCAGTCAATATGTTATTTGTCTAGTTGAATATGTATCATGTATTAGCCAAATGAAACCTGCAGTGTACCCTGTGTGGGCTACATGCCAAGATGCTGTTTCTTCTAACATTCATACTGTCCTAAAACTGTCCAACATTTTGCTAGACAGGAAAGAACTTTGAAACTAAATTGAAATGCTTTTAGAAATTGACTTATTTTACAAGAATGAATAAAATTTGGACAGAAGAATGGCAGAACAGATCAAGAATTCTCATTTTTAAACTACATTGTGTGGAAAGGGACTTCTTACCCTGGTGAAGAGACTAAGTACTTAGTGTGAAGTGATCATGCAGCTGTTGGGATTGGAAAACCGCATTAAAATGTTAAGCCCTCAACGTATGAGACATACAGTATTACCTCAGTAAAATGCCTGTGGAATACTTGGCTGAGCAGCTAATTTCTCACGTGTAGTCTTTCACACGGTAGTAGAAAGCTATGAGCCAAGTTATATAAAGGTCTAGTACACACAGTGCAAAAAAAACGGCATTTTTCTCACAAAATATCACACACATTCTAGAAGTATATATTTGAGTCAATGGCTAGAAAAGGCAAAACTACCCATGAATTCGCTCAATATTGGAGATGCAATTAGCCGAGCAGAGTGGTATGGCATGCACTGAGCAAGTTTCTCTTGTATGCATTGGGCTGAAAACTGTGTGAGGAGAGTTTTATCCATTTGGAAGGTCAGAAAATTGACCATCCAATAAGTATTAAAAAACAGGTATTCTTACAAATAATTAACTTTACTTTCAATACTTTAGGCTTGTACTAATAGATATACAGGTATACAAATAAATCTGTATTACTGTTGAGCACATGTACCTCAACAATCAATTGTATACACAATTGCAAAGAAATAAATTGAGTAATACTACGTGTCATGTCTGAGACATTCCAAAGCTGCATACATTCTAAATTACATTTTAATGAGTAATTCAATTTGGTTTTCTCGTGAAAAACATTTGACAGTGCCTATGTTGACTTTTAGTAAACCCATTTAAGTCCCTATAGACTGCTTTGCTACCAGTGCCATTTATAGCTACCAGATTGAAAGGCCTATTCCAAGACTTATTTTAATCTCTGTACATACTGTAGGACATTACCACTTCAAGTGTGCTACAGATGAGCATCACGAGCACAAAATATATCACAAATACCAGATGTTGTTCAGCACAGGCATCAAAGTGTATAATGTAAGAAGGTATATGATAATTTGTATCCTCTGTTCATAGATCTTGCCCATTCATAAATTACTCAAACAACAGTCAAACAATATGACAGTAAAGATTTGTAAAGGCCTGATGGCATTCCATGATCCAAATAGCCCACATGACAGCTGTCTAATAAATATACTGTAATCTTTCATGTTCATCTACTTTAGACAAGTACAGATGTGTGTGCATCCGTGCACAAAGTCTGAACTTCACTTCATTGAATGATACAAAAAAATGCAATATTTTCAATTCTATTTTCGTCATTTCAACTCCTGTAATACTTTACCAACCTGCAGAAGTTCATGTACAACACGCTGAGAGGGATATCTAATAAACACAACCTGGTAATCATTATATACAAATGGGGTATTGATTTACAGTTTGCCATCAGAAAACTTTACACATTGCATACTGGCAATCCTCCAGAAATGCTAAGTCACATGCTATATCTGCCCCTCGCACATATAAAAACATGCCAGAAATACTATATTTTATAAATAAAAAAAAAAAAGAAAAAGTATAAGGTTCTCATATAACCTTATCATACACAGATTTTTTTTTTTAGAACCCACTATAAAGCCACATTTTTAGTTTAGTTTGAAGATGCTACAAGGAGGAGTATTAATTGCCAAATATGGCAAAAGGTCAAACAGTATACTTTCACTGTGTATTGATGTCAAGTGACCACAACATACTGTACAGTAAGCTACAGTATAAAGTGTTAGCTTTACTGTACCCTACATACTGTAAATCACTGTGATGATAGCAATACCAGCACTTTAACTTTACCCAGAGTAATTCTAGGTTATCTGTCTTTTAAAACAGTTCCCACAGAAGATGGAGAGTACCTTGTCCATCAATCGACTGTAAAATGTTTCTCCATTAAAATATTTCTCGCAGGAAGGGGTTAAACTGTCAAAAACTTGAGGGAACTGTTTTTTTAATGTAATGCCTAGAGATCTTATAGCTTGACTGTGGTAACTGCATGGGTAAGTGGCATATATTTACTTGAAATGTATCTTGAAGATAATCATTTGGGAAAATTAGATGAAAGAAATTTGTCCTGAATCCTTATGAAAACCTATTTAACTTTTACATAGATCACAAATTATGCAATTTTTGTTATCTGTGTTTAGTGGAAACCTGTGCAAATACAGGCAATTACTGTATTTATGACCAACACACTATACTCTATTACCACACCTTGTGACAACTAACTGTCTTGTGGGGCCATCTGCAAGGGGCAAATTGACTGGTCCTGTGTTGTACATACATACAATGCGTATGATAGGCTACAGAATGGATGGATTTACTGGTTTAATGGACCACACTTCAACTTATTCCATAGGCCTATGCTTCCATACTTCTGTTATTAGTTGCCCTCAACAGAAAGGTCACTAACGCATGCACAGACAAAAAATCTTGGACCTGGTATATTAGCTGATGCAGATCACCGTCAGTTTGTGAATGAGCAGGACACTTAATCAATATTTTGATGAGAGTATAGGAAGAGAAGTATCCACTTTGTGTACATTTAAAATATACCCAGGTCAAAATTGATTGGTGGAAGGGTACCCTTAAAAATTAAATGTGCTTCATAGAGAATAGATTTTAGTTACTGTGATTACAAGGACAGACAAAGAAGGTAAAGGATAAGGGTATACATGTGTACAGTAATTCTATCACTGTCATAGATATTAATATACAGACATAAATCCAGTGAAGTAAAACTAACATAGTTGGTAGGCTACACTGCAATGCAACACTCAAATTCACCGATATTTCAGCTCTCAGTATAATAGCCAATACCAATCTCAAACTGATATATACTGTAAGTTTTAGAATGTGCATACTGTACACTAAATGTACAGGTGACTATTGGCCACTACCACTAGTTACTGTGTCATTTTCATGACAAAAAATATCCACTGGCAACTTTAGTCAAATATACGATTATTTTTATGCAGCATATATAGAAAGAAGGTACATCAGTTGGGACGTACCAGCATATAGGTAGTACCTCTCACCAAGTAGCAGCAAACAGCTAAATTGAGATATGGCTACAGCATTTATTGTAATGACAGGGTGCCACCATAAGATGACTTGAAGCAAGTCTACAACGTCCTATCAGAGCCACATTATGACAAATGTGTAATGTATATATATATATATATATATATCTTTGTTTTCTTTGGATTAGTTTTTAATTTTAGGAAATGAAATAAAAAATTTTGTGCATCCTCTCTAAAGGTTTACAGTCTGGGGAATAAATAGTTTAGACAGAAACTCAACAGTACCCATATGGTATCAAGAAATTATTGCCACAGATTATAAAGAACTACATAGTCTATGCATAATTTGTTGTGGCTCTATGACATCATAACAGACTTGCTACAAGTCATTGCTTCCGCATATGGTGGCACCCTGTCATTGCAATAAATGGCTACAGTATATCTAGAACGGAACAAGGTACAATGAAGCTGCTTGCTACTACAGTACTTGTTTATATTAATTTGTTGCTTAATCATGTGGTCTACTAAGAAGAGCAGAATTTCTTTTCCCTTTTAATTAACTCTAACCAATACCAATTTACAGTAGGACGAAAATGGGGAAAATCTGTCGAGAAATATAAATGAACACTGGACACACAAAGGATAACTTCAGAGTACTTGCTTTTGCAATACCACCCTACTATATTCAAAAGCACAGCATGTATGAACAGCATATACAAAGTAGAATAATCTTGAAGTTCATATTAACAAGCAAATTTAGTTAACAAATTACTGAAGTTTGAAACATTAATTGCAGTAACATTTGACTTTGATATTAATCATAATTCTACGTCAAATACAACTTTGATATCATAATTCAATGATTACAAGTTCGTAATTTTGTAACCGCCAAAAGTACTTTTATCATAGAGCGACGAAGAACCCACTGAGTGGATTACGGCTCCATAGTCCTAAATATTTTTTTTTCTTTGCAATTTCAAAAGTTTAAGTGTAAAGGGCTGTGCATGTCAAATCTTGTTATGTGAATTCCATACTTTGAAAATGACACTTAAGTATTTTTTTGACAGGTAAGGATGTAATGACTGGAACAATTACAATCAAGCTGTCAATTAGGTGTTTTCTCCCTAGGGGGTAAGGCTTAGTCATGACCATGCAGGAAAGGGACAAATTATGTGTAATAAGCAAGGAAGTGTTCCAAAGATGAAAAAATTTGTAACTTTTCTAAGTACTTGCAGATCAAGGCTCATTACATGAAGTCATCTGAAACAATCACGCGGTGCATACTAATAGTTTGCATGATTTTTGGACAACTCTTTGTTTCCCTTGTTTACAGTGTCATTTAACGGACAGAGAAGAGAGGTATTTTCCACAATTGTGGAAAAAAACATGTTGAAGGCTTCTAACTGACAAAGTTTTTCAAATGGCTTCCAATTTATCATTTCAGAAAGAATTTAAAATTTGGATTCTTTACAATTCTAAAGGTAAGTTAAATAAAACAAAGAAAATCTGTGTTCTGTGATGAAAATCCAAAGTGACTGTTACCTTCATAGCAGGTGTCGAATATGTTCTCCTCTTCTGACGTACATACTCTAACACCTGCGAACAATGACAGAGATGATCCAATTTCGCTATATTCATGAGCCCAATTGGATTTTTACCACTGGACTGTTGATTGGTTTCAATATATGAATATTCATATAGCACGCCGAAGCTTCAGCTGCAACGTTCACTTTCACACAGTAAGTCAATGGGACTTAACTGTGTGAGCTCAAAGCGAGCAAAATCACACACTAAAGCCCCATTGACATTTGTCGTTCAAAAGGGCAAGGTAATCAGACTTGCTTTAGTCGTTTTTTCGTTTGTTGTGATTGTATACATGAATAGTTAATAGTGTACAGTTTTTACGCAGTTTGACAAAGAATTCTTGCGAAAGTTCGTGGACATTGGTATTGCAAGCGTAGTCAATGTGGGTGCAGGAGCAATACACATCCTCCGAGCAGGCAAAAGTGACTGTGACCCAACTGTCATGGTTAGTGCCGTCCCACCCCCAAAAAACATAAATATATAACGCTGGATCCACCTGTTAGGCAAAATCGGTATACTGCCAATATAAACGGAGAAAAAAAACAATAAAATACATAAAATTATATTTCCCCTTTTGGTTCTGAGGATAATTATACATACACGATATTTCAATGGCCCCTAAGTCCTTTGTGTTAATGGATACATGTATGTAAGTTGGTGTGCAGTGAAGTATTTGCATAACATGTGGTAAATCGGACTTGGCTATAGAATTATGCATTCCCATATTAATCTGTGTAAAACGTTAAGGCGAAATAGTTTTTCGCCTAAGGGTTGAGTTCTACCAACAGTCGCTTTTTTCATACCATATTTCCCCTTAATACCAATTTACAGAAATATATATATATATATATATACACACACACACACACACTCAAAATGCAAAATTTTCTACAAAGGGGGCCCTCCTTCTGAGTTCTAACCCTAAATTCTACATTACAGTAGAACTAGAGTAGAATTGTAGTTCTAACTTTATTCTACAGAGACTTTCCTGGGGCCCACCAGGCAGGGTTTGTTGAAACAGCAATAGAGTACACCCATCTCATTAACCCAGCCTGACATGAATTTAATTAAAACTAGGACTGTTCTGACTAGCGCCCTGTGATCCCTCAATGATATTTCTTTTACAGCAGCAATCAAGTGAATCAGCTTCTCTGATATCTACATATGTACTGTATTGCAAACATAATCTAGGAAGATATCTCAGTGCCATTATCAACACTTCATTTCAAAGGTCTACTCATGCATTAAATTGATGCTGCGAGATGTGAAAATTCTAAACATAGCACACATGTTGCAAACAATAGTCTGCCTAAAAATTCAGTGTGACACCTCTGGGTCAGTCGGAATCAGTAAACACACCTGAATAGTTTACAGAAAGAACAGTTGGAAAATGGAATAAATTATAAGGTGAACGCACAGACAGACTACTGTAAGAATGCTCTTCAATGGGTTATTATGCAGGCTGAAAACTAAGCAAATGCAATGCAAGGGTCCTAAAACTTGTATATTATACCAAATGTAGAAAACTTGCAAAAAAATCTGGGATGGATCTTAAGTATATAAACATACAGGCAAGAGCGATAATGATATTACTGTTTTTTACTGTGTGCACATAAGACTAGAGGTACAAAATATATTGACATAAATTTATAACATTTTTCAGGATATTTTAAAAACTTTTACCAGATGATAGGTCACATTTCTCAGCCTCCAGGAACCTAGCTTAAATGCCTGTTTTCTGCACATTTTCTTGATAAAATAACAATGTCATATTTGAGGGAAACTAAGAAAATAAACCATACATTTGATATTTTGCTCATGAATTGAGCAAAATATCAAACTGCTCAAAGGAGCATCTTTCTAATTTATATAATAAACTTTCAAAAAGTATTGCTATTATTCACAAGGTCAGCAACCTTTTAAGTATAACTGCATTAATTATACCTTATACCGTTCGTTATTCTTACAATACTTGGATTATTGTGTGGAGGTATGGGGTAATACATACAAAAGCATTCTTATGCCAATATTTATAAAACAAAGGACAATTATAAGAATTATGAGCCATGCAAAGCCACTAACTCATAGAAACATTTTGTTTCAAAAGTTAAAGGCCTTGACATTATTTCAGTTAATCAAGTATAAAAAGGGTGTTTTCATGTATAAGGCATACATACTTTATTGCCTAGAAACATTCAAAATAATTTCTCCATCTCAACAAACAACTATAATACCAAACAATGTGGGATTCTTAGACAAAATCGTGTTCAAACAACAAAAAAACAGCTCTGTATATTATATTGTGGGGTAAATGAACATTGAAATTCCACTGCACTAAGTATCAGAGAAAGTAAAAGTATAAGTTCATTTAAATATAGTTTTAAGAAGTTTGTAATTATATACTCAGTAGACTATGCAACCATCACATATTTCATATCTCATTTTTACATTTAATATTTTTCTAGCATAATGTCGTCACTCATTTTGTAGTTATTCTGTAGTTATAGTGCAGTAGTTAGATTAGCTTAAGGGGGGAAACGTTCATAAGTCTTGATTTCTCTTTCCTCCTTTTCTAGTAATTTAGTCACACTTATTAAAAGTTGTATATATTGCATGTAAGTATTGTACATATGGTTGCTAGAAATAAACAATAAACAAATTACACAAACAAAAAAACCAAATACACTTTTCAACTAGTTTGAACAAACTGGATATTAATGAGATGTGATAAACAATTTTTCAGGTCATTTTCAGGACATGCAAGGAAACAGAGCAAATTTGAGGACTTCCACTCCAAGGAATTTATTTGGACTAATTGAAATTTACAATCTATCAAGGTTTCAGGATGTATCAAATGAACCATGGGGGAGGTGTTTCATGGTAGAAGGTCAAGATGAGTTAGAGTTAGATGAAGTTTTACAGCTCAGTTTCTAACCATATGGTTTAAGTCGGGCCGGCTACAGCCTTTTTTCCAGTTGTGGCTCACTGGCTTGTTTTCCCTACTCCATTGCTTATGCTGAGCACCAAGCACAATGGCAGTAGGTTCCATTTTTAAAGTTGTCGGTATGACCCGGCCAGGAAACGAACCCTAGACCTTCTGGCTTTAAGAGGGATGCTCTAACCACTTTACCATGCAGTCAGCTTCAGTAGAAGGTCAAAGTAGCTGGCACTGAATACAATATTTCTCTACTAAAGTTTCTATCATTTTTTATACAAGGGCCACCTCAAAACTTATCACATATCAAATGCTGCGGCTAAGAACTTACTCACAGGAAGCTTTAGCTGACCATTAAAAAAGGGTGAAAAGACAACAGGAATGGAGTAACATGTCCCAGTTTCCAACCAATTTTCTCTATGGCTATGATGCAGTTAAAAATACACAGAACTCACCCATGCCCACTCTGTAGTGCATTGTATTTGTTTCATTGTTCCCTACAGACCAACTGTAGGGAAAACAGGCCAGTGAGCCACAACTGGAAAAAAGGCTGTGGCCGGCCCGACTTAAACCATTTGGTTACAAACTGAGCTGTAAAACCTCATCTTACTAACCAACTTACCTACAGACCGACGATGTATAGTACTGCCCCTTGTGGGACCCCTGACACCTCTAGTCATGGTTGAACAATAAGGTTAAGGTCTTTGTCTTCTCTAAAAGCATCCCAATTTCAATAAGTGTATCCCAGTATCCTTTGAACATGGCTGTTTTTAGAAATGCAATAACTTTTTGAAGAATGTTAATACTGTCATGCTAAGCTGAACACCTTGAATTAATGCCATCAATTATGTTCAGAAGCATGAAAGATACTTATAGGACATCTGACAAATCAAAGACGGGAGTTAGCAGATGATTCAAAGCAAAAGTCATGTGACTGCTTATGCCCTTTCAGTTTTCCCCTGATGACTCATTGTTCCCTACAGACCAACAATATACTGCTCCTTGTACCAGATCTGACACCTTCTAGCCCTGGTGAAAATAAAAGGAAGATGAAGGCCTTTGTCTACAGTGTACTGATTGCTTAGAAGAAACATTGATCTTTATTAAGTGTATGCCTGCAACTATTTCACAAAACAAAGCACAGCACTTCAAATAATAACACACAAAGCATACCTGAGCCATATCTCTGACACACACTTCATACTGTGCAATACCTCTATATATGGTGTGGCTGGTTTGAATACAGCTCCACAACTCTTTCAGCACTGTGCTATTTATATTATTATTTTTTTCCACACAGATCATTTGTTTAGTGTACTTATTAATGATAGATAATGAGAATATTTCAAGGATGAAGGACTCCTCTGTTTGTACAATGTTATACAATTAAGACAATGCTGCATCATCAATATGAGTATACCTATTAGTGTTAATGACGATGTGAAAATTTTGCATTGATCAATACAAGGTATATCCTGCATGCATGGGTCTATTTTTTCGGTTTCTGTTATTATTTCAGGATTTTGGTTCAAAGGGAGATCCTGATAAGTTGAAACACAAAGTAAACTTTTTCCTCAAAACTTGCAAGATTGTTAAGAAAAGTACATCATATGATCCTGCTGCCTAATGGGAACACTGGCAGCTAGTAAAAAATAAAACATCCAAATTTGAATTACATGCCAGAACAAACCCCCTCCCATACACACACAGTTACTGGGCAACTGCCCCAAACAAATCCCACCTGGACAATTATCCCTCCAAACAACCCTCTCACATAACTACCATACCCCTCAACAATTCCCATCGGGTTAATTTTCACTCGGACAACAACTGTACTGTATCACCTAAACTTCTGAATCTTTCTGTGGTGGAAGTCATCTTACGAGTAATTGTCATTGTTAGGAATTGTCTTGATGGGCATTATTTCCAGAGTGAGAACTGTCTGGGTGGCAGTTGTCCAGTCATGCACATTCACACCATCCATACATACTATTAAACTATTCATGAATGGTACTTGTAAGAATTTCTTCTAAATCATGTAATATTAATATTTGTTACAAGAGCCAAACTGCATGTGAGATAACACAAATGACACATGAAACTAATATTTTGAAACACCGGATAGCTTTTGCAAAATATTAGGAGCTTTGAAAAAAAAAAGATTTGTATTTTTTTCAAAATACAGGGATACAGGTGGTTCTAACTACCAAAACTTTGTGTTACTTTAATAATTTACAGCACTATTGTACTGTGGTTGAAATATTGCCATATTATAAATTGGTATCCACAGTGCTTAAGGAACAATGCAAGTCCATATTGTAATCAAAGAAAGTACACATCTTAGGTCTGTATCATATCATGTACAGTATAGTAAATTTATAACGCAGTGTGCTACATTGCCATGGAGCTGTACGTTACCATACACATACTGTACAGTATAAATTTACCAACCCTAATTGCCTTTTTCTAGGCCTTGTATATCATTTGCTTGCATTCAAAGAGAACTGTACATTGAAGGTCCCTCGGAGCTGTATATAAAGTTGGCATCACAGGGAATCAATATCGTTTTCAGCTAAAGTGAGACCTGTCATAGAACGTGATGTAACTACTTAACAAGAAACACTTTTATCAAAGCTTTTTAGCAATCAGATGAGAGTTTTCGCATGACTGACCCTCACTGGGCAAAACTCTGTTAAAGTAAGCAATGACTTGCATTAAAAAGCATTACACTCTACTAGTTATTAAACAACCAAATACTACATAAAGTTCAACTAAAATGGTGAAGGTAAAACTATTTATACCTTTCAATTTATGTACACTTCAAGATCAATTTCCTTGGTCATTTGTACTGAAGGTTAATAACAATTGCCTCAAAAATCCCTAACATGCACCCTGCAGAGGCAAAAGCAAGCAAGTCCAACAGCTAGGGCAGAAATGATGCAAAGTTTTGTGATTTTAAACCAGAAAGCAAAAATGCACTGTGGTTTCTAATGAACTCAGCAGACTTTAGCTTTGTCAAGAACTACAAAGGGTCAACATGTTCTGGACCACTGCATGTGTCCCCCATAATGTATGAGAAATTGCTATGTCATCTACTGTGAAATATCATGCTAACTTGCTTTTCAGACTTTGACCTCTAGTGATTTGAAATTACCTTTGATCACTGAAAACAAAAACATCAACAGCGCCTGCATTTTTGTTATAAACATGGTAAATATTAAACCATGTCCAAAAGGTTTTCAAGTTTCTAAGCATAAAATAAACTGCTCTAGGCAAATTCTTCAGATGTTGACATTTAGTAACCAGTCAGATGATCTTTGACCTCTCCCAAATACAGCACTCTATGGCACTTTCACACAAGATCTACAAGGTCAAGTATGAAAAGTGTATGCTACCATTCTCAAGAGAATTGTTTACAAGCTTTTCACATTTTGACCTTTGGTGACCTCAGATGACCTTTGACCCCTGCAAAATCACCTTACTCGCCCAATTCACTCTGCACTCTTTAAAGAAAATCAAGACTTTGGTACAGTATGAAAGTTGTCCTGAAAACTACTGTAAGTATGGTATAGTGTTAGGGTCTTACAGTATTGCGGTTTATTTGCAGACGTATGTCTTCTCGAAAGATGTGATGATATTAAATGTAATGTTCAATAAGGGCTTGCTCATGTGTGCAGCATTGAAGTAACATCTCCTAGGAAACATATAACAATGTGTAAGAAAACAACTTTCATCCTTACTCTAACCCTATTTCTTACCTCTTACCCTCTATCTCATCTAACCTCTCTCAAATACTGAAGATTGTTCCACTGCTGTTAAGTACAGTTCATCAGGCAATTAGCTTTATACTCTGTCATTAAGACAAAAAATTTGCCAAGAAAGTGATGTATCTCAGAACAAACACAATAAACATGTATGCAGGAACAATCAAAGTCAGTGAACAAAAGTGTCCCTAACTGTCTTTGTATGTACTAATAAAAAATAGATGTTTAACGTTTCAATAGTTGGCAAATAGTTCTGACTAGAATCAATTTTTTGAAAGTGATTTCCCAAGGATTTTCATGATTCTAACTTGCCTTTAATGTTACAACTATTATGGTACATTTGACAACATACCATCCCATCAAAATTTTGTAACATACATCCAACCTGCCACTGCTTGCCGACACTGCAACTAACATGTCTTACCTTATTTTACCAAGTTACAGTTCTACAGTCTGGTGAGCAGGGTAAATATTTTATTTTCCTTCAGACTTAATGAAAAGTCAAAGACTGAAGATTCCATTTTATCATTTTATACCATTCCTATCACTTGACCTACTTCTATGAAACATAAAGAACAACAACAAAAAAGTTGCTGCCACAACATTAACTGATCAATAAATTTCCAAGCCCAATGCAAATACAGGATTTACTACTCAACCTGTTTCAACTTTCAACAGGAAAACTTTGACCAGAAGGTGACTTTGTAAAATACAGGTAATGCAACATAACTGGAACAGACACATTAAAAATATGGAAACAATTTCTGGAAGCCATTGGTTATAAATGATACACTTGTTTGGGTGTGAATCTGTTGTCAATTGCTTTGCTAGCAGGACATCCTCTGCACATCTCAATCACCTGGAGATCTGACGAGACAACAATACCTGTAGCCTGGGCATTTTTCCTCTGCAGCTCCTCCCATAGTTTCCTATCACCCAATCTATCATGTTTTAATAAGGTCAGGAAGAGGGACAATTTGCATGACATTAAACCATGCATCCTTATAAAAGCTGTTTAGGACCCTTAGAATTAAACTAAAGCCACAAACTGTCATAACTTTATATTCAGTGATGAAGGCCTATAAGGCAGGTGCAAAACTGATGAAGATAAAGTATATATAATGCACCATGAAGTGTACTGTACACATGTGAAAGCACTGCTAGGGGTACATAAACTTGCCCTAGCAGTAAACAGGATGAATGAGCATCATGTGCTTGGTGTGTCTGCCTTAGACCTACTGTAGGCAGGAGTGGAATGCATACAGGATTGTCTATTAGGCAGGGGGAGGTGGGACAAGCTCCCTGATGGGGGCCGGGCAGTGCTTGCGATCACTCGAGACCTCAGCTGAAATACTGTGCGCAAGATGACACAGTTAGCAGGACATTGGATTTCGCCCCTTTCTCAATGACTCTTGGGGTCTGGTCCCAAAAGATGCTATTTGCTCCTTCAGGAACCATCCATGCAATTAATCATAATTGCAAGCTGGCTGAAGTTCACTAACCGTATCCTGTTACTCTTACATCAAGGTTGGGGGCAGCCTTTGAAGGAGCACATTCCCTTGTGCTGAGTATGCCCTTTCACCCCCTTCGATCCTCATCCAAAGAAAGTGCCAGGTCACAATGCCACGACAGTAAAACTTATAGATACATATGCCAAATTTCCATGCTTCAGTTTCTTTGTCAATTGCTTGTATGATAACTCTATGTAAACTGTACTTTGGACAAAAACCTTTAAGGGCACAATGTACAGTAACATAATTTAACAAACTTCAAAAAGAGATGGATTCTCAGTGTTTATTTCTTAAACAATGCCATTACACATGCACAGTGTGGTTCACGTCCAAACTGATCAGTTCTTTCCTATTACTTGCCTTCCTAGAGGGCTGCATGGGTTGCAAAGCATTTTTTGAGACCAAACATACGAAGTCACTCATACTGTAGATGTAAAGGCTATAACATAATACAGTTCCAGGGCAAGATAAAAAGTCTTTAGTGTAGTCTAGTACCCTACCAGCTATTTTTTTTTTTTTTTTTTTTTGTGGGGATTGGAAAGAAAAATATGACTATAATTACATACCACAATTGAAAGAAATTTTCATAGGTCCTTGTACTATACTTCAAGTACTCACTATTTTGCCTCAAGTATCATACTGGTTGGGAAAATTTTCCAATTGTCATGTACAGTAGATCTTGAAATATTATAGCATTGCATAAATACAGTAGTAGTATATATGTATGTATGTATATATATATATATATATATAGTTAACGTAAAGAAGGCCCACAGGCCAGTTGACATATTGAAGCACGTTTCAATATTGCAAATATATACAAAATGTACAATATATACAATATATTAGCTCAGATG
>WURT03020902.1:0-15822 GCA_009936505.3 Holothuria glaberrima | reverse complement strand
TCCCTATACCACAATGGTATAACCCAATCAGCACGTCAGGCTTACATGCAACAAATGATGCGAAACTTTTTGATATGAGACCTGATATGTAAATGCTGAGAGATGAAAAATCATTAATGCTATACAAAGTTTACTTGCTACTTAATCTGTTTACTCTGACAACTATCTTCGTGATAATAACACTATGAAACGCATATGGTGTCTACAAGGTATACTGATTTTATAAAAGTACATGTAAAAAAGTCAGGTTCTATGTAAACGTAGCTTGCACTGTCAGGTTGGTTGGTTTGGTAAATGTTGACTTAGTAATCAAGTGCTGGATCACAAATAAACTCACGCAATGTACTGATATACACGGGAACAAGGAGTACTCATTCCGTTGTAGTTTACTTTACTAAGTTGCTTGGGTAAACTCTTCACAGCTATTCTTAATGACAGAATCACACTAACTTGCAATATGGGGGAAATTTTGGGGGATGAGCAAGCTGGGTTCAGAAGCAATTATTCTACCATTGATCACATTTTTGTCCTGCATACAGTTGTAGACTTCTATCAAATGAACAAAAGAAGGCTTTTCTGTGCATCTATAGATTATAGGAAAGCTTTTGATTTAGTTAACCGAGCCTCTTCATGGCTCAAATTAATTTCCAATGGTATTAATAGTAAAAGTTTGAACGTCAGTCGTAAGTTATATCAAAAGGCAAAGTCGTTTGTCCAGAACAATGGTGAGCAGTCTGATTATTTCTTTTGCAATGTTGGGATCAGGCAACCTGTCCCCACTTTTGTTTGCCCTGTATCTAAATGACTTTGAGTTATTCATCAGCAATTATTACCAAGGATTAACTAAGCTCTCAGAATCTGTGAAATTCCACTTAAGTAATAATGACGTTGAAGTGTTTTTTAGACTTTTTTTTTGTCTCGTCTATGACAATGATACTATTGTGCTTGAGGAAAATGATCGTGATTTACAACTTGCATAAGATGCACTGCAGTTATACAGATGGAAATTAACAGTTAATACACGTAAAACGAAAGTTGTTATTTTCCCCAACGATAAAGAAAGAAAAGGGCCTGTTTTTAAATCAATAATGTTGTACTTGAAAATGTTGATGACTACACCTACTTAGGTACTGTGTTTAATTTTAATAATAAGTTTAATAAAGCTAAAAAAAAGGCAAGTTAACCAAGCTAGAGGTGCCCAATATAGCCTCTTGGTCAAGTCCTTTAAGTTGCAGTGGCCCCTTGATATACAATTACAACTATTTGATCAAATTGTTCTCCTTGTCCTCTTGTATCGGTGTGAAGTTCGGGGTTTTGAAGATATTTCGCAAGCTGACTCGCTGCACCTGAAATTTTGTAAACACATTCTTAAGGTTCATAATTATACTGATAATTGCATGGTTTATGGGGAATTAGGTAGACACAGGTTAGATAAACCAATTGGAATAAGAATGGTCATTTTGGGGGCAAGAATTGTTAATGGTTGTAAACACAAACTTTCCTCCACTTTATATAATCTCTTAAGAATCCTGCATGAGAAACGTATTTGTAGCTGATGGATGGATCATAAAGGTTAAAAGTATTCTTGATTATTCTGGTATGTCCTATGTTTTGAACTCTACAACCCATAACAATGAAACTCTTATTGACATAATTTGGCTTAAAAGTTCACTAAACAGGAGATTTTCTCATACATATGAGCAAGACTGGCTCTCAGAAGTATTAAATAACTCTCAGTGTGTAAGAACTGTCGTACTTTAAGACAAAATTAGAACTCGAAAATATCTCGTTTGTTTACCTAATAAAGACCGTATAAATCTGTGTATAAGTTCCGATGTGCTAACCACAAACTTCCTGTTGTCACTGCAAGATTCCTCAACATTATTAATAACGAAAGAATTTGCCATCTTTGTAGTTCTGAGAAATTGGGGGATGAATTTCATTGGTTAGTTGAATGTAATATGTTCAAGAGGGAAAGGAAAATTTACCTAAAACGTTTCTTTACGGCTAATCCGAATTCAATTAAAATGAGGCTGTTCTTTCAGACTAGGAACAAATCCATTCTGAAAAATATGGTCAAGTTTGCAATTTTCATTATGAATTCTTTCAGCTAATTGATTTACGTTTTTGGTGAGGCTGGTGGCACAGTTTTCTTGCTGCCTTCAATAAGTCATATATTTTTTGTCTCTCTCTCTTACTCCTTCTTATCATTTTGCCATTCAGGGGCTGATTCAGAAATTTTCAAAAAGCGGGGGGGGGGGGGGTCCAGGTAATTGATGAATTCTTGACGCGATTTAAGTGAAGCGTCATCACTGGTTTGGAGTGTAGCTTGCCCAGTGGCACCGCCAGACTTTGGGAACTGCGGGCACAACCGATGATATGGTAATGCTAGTTAACCTCCCACGTTTGCGTAAATTGTACCCATTTTTACGTGGCCTGCGTTTGTGTACAGCAATGGGGATCCTTCGTTTGTCATTACATAAAGGTGCCGTCCCGGGGGAGGGGCTTAGGGGGAGGGGCGTCCCACTCCCCCTTTGAGAAATTTTTGTCAATTTAAGGTTGATTAGATCATAGTTAATGTACACAACCCTTGTGTATATTAACTATGATTAGATGCAAAATTTTGCTACAGTTGGGATATTTTTTGAGCTGAGTACAAATGACTGTAAAATGTCCATAATATAGAGAATTCTAATTTTATGTTAGGTGAAAGAGGACTATGCTGTCTAAAAGAAGAATATGTTGTCAACAAAACTCCCGAGGCCCCTCTCTTTTGCTATTTTACTTCCTTCTATTTGGGATAATGCTTTCAGTGGAGTTCTAACGAGTAAGCATGCTGTGTCATTGTCGGCCTGGGGGGGGGGTTTAAGGGGAGGATGTCCCCTCCCCTTTGAAAATTTTTGAAAACTTGGGTGTCCTTACGCGCAATCTGGTGCCATATATGCTACCTTCTAAATAAAATTTTCTGTCAATTTTTTTTACATATTTTAGATACTAAAAAAAGTTACCCAATGGCCCCCTTAATACGCCACTGAATGCTTATTACATGACTTACAAATAATAATACAGAGTATGGTGGCGAACAATTTACAACTATCGTATTTGTACTAATTTTGAACCGACGAAAATCCAGACGAACATCTTCCAGTAATGGGGAATGGGAGGGAGGTAAAGGTGCAGGAAGGGGATATTAGACCTCACTGATAGGCAAACCAAAATGACTGAATGATTAAAAAGCGCCTTTCAGAATGCTTTTTAGTCGTAAATGTATTTACGATCACCATCTATACCGATAATAGCTGCGCGCGAAGAGCTCGGTAAAATTTCTCAAAAATGTACTGCGTAAAATTCGTACATACAAGTTCCAAACCTTCCACATCATGCTACAAATTAGATTGGAAGATCACATACAGATGCAAGGCCCCTACAGATGTTTAGAGATGATATTTTGTTCTTTAAAATTGTTGTGATCAAATAGTACCGGTACCATGTATAATTAGCTTCATAATGGTCACGAGATGGAATGCAAGACGTAATGCATGCGCACGAAGCGCACCAAAATTTTTGATGAATAAGATAAGTTTCACAACAAAACCTGCAGTCTCAATCTGCATCGAGACTCTTTCGATTGCAAAAATGAAATGAAATCCCACTCAAAAAGCCAGTCTTTACCTGGTAATTTGTAAACAGCTTTTGACTTTTGCTGCTGTGCTTCTCCGGGACTTTTTTTTTCATTTTTTCATTAAAGGTTTCATTGGGCAAATGAAAGATGTGTTTACCCTCTTTCGATATAGAGCGAAAACGGAAATACAAAATTACGCTAAAAAGCGACAAAAAATAAATAAAATTAAATGAAATAAAATAAATAAATAAAAAAGATGAAATAAAATAAAATAAAATAAAAAACCGACAACAAATTGTTTTTAAAATATTGTGAGAGCAGTATATAATATCATGTTGGCTTGTTACTGATAATATAAATTGAGGTATCAACACTTGAGAATGTGTATGAATGGGGGTTTTGCCCTCGCAACTCTCGGGAGTGGGTTAACAGATGCAGTACCGTACTATTTAAATTAAATAATTCAAGTATAATGACATAAATACCCAAAACAAAAAATAAGCTTATACACTCATTCAAATGTTATTATAATCTCGGTAACTAGTGCATTAAATATGAATCCTGGAGATCGCAGCAAGGAGAGATACAAATGAATACATTACGTTACACTTTTAAAAGTAGTTATTAAAAGAAGAAATTAACAATGTAAAAAGGGCAAATAGTTGCCACTCCTTAAATAGTGTAACATCCAATATTGAAATTGATATGTCAACGAAGTATGCTACATATCTTACATAAAATAGCAATGCATTGATCAACAATATAAGCTTCTTTGAATTACAGCAAAGAATCCCAGTATAGACCTTATGCACTGACGTCACGCAACGTCATTTTGGCGGCCAAACAGTGAAGCACACTGAGCGCAATACATAGACTTCGCACGCACGCGTATCAGACCAATACAAGAATCAGCTGTCTGCATTTAGTAGGGTAAGTTCACGGACTTCTCATATATAGACACAGGATCACGTGACCAATATGGTCGCCACCCTTCGAACAAATTTAGGCTTACCAAGTTGGCCGCCGGGCTACTACAATTGGCCTAGTTTGACCATGAATCTGTAACATTTCAGACAAAGTATAAACATGAATGGAACACCAATATCACAGTCCATTCTATCTGTTAAATTTGACCTGGGGTTGCATTCTTTCGAAAATATTACAAGTTCTTTATACAATCTGTCGTAACTGAGCCACTTGAGCAAGTCCAAACTTTTACACACAAGGGTATAACAGGCAGCCATATTGGTAAGCCTACTCATGTATGTACGGTGACGACAATTTACACATAGGAGGTTAGTGCAATATGCTCTGTCCATATATAAGAAGTCCATGGGTAAGTTGCAATGATACGCGATTGCCTCCATTGGAGGGCGCACTTTCTATGTGACATAATATGCACAAGGTCTATTACAAGTGGTGCAAGTGCAACTAACCTCGCATTTGAGCCTGGTCTCTTAAGGCAGTGTCTCTCATTACTATTTTTTTTTGTGGACAAAACTTTTTTTTAGCAAGGGTGGTTATCATATCCACTAACCATATCTCGTTACACCAAATACAAGGGGAAAATAAACTTTATTGATTGCTATTTTTACACAACCTATTATCATCAACCAAACAGTATTTATTTGGACAGTTCAAACTTTTTTAGGTTATGAAAATTAATTCTATTTGCATAAAGCTGTAACGGTCAGCTAAACAAAGCAAAAATAGCAATTGAATTAACCCCTATTGTGTTAGTTGAATCATTTGTTAGGTAGATAGCGACGAACTACTTGAATACAAGGTAAAGTTAAATCAAAACCAGTCCAAAATAAAAACAGTAAACTAAGGATTTATGCAAGCTAATACACTAACACTCAACAAATTTTTCAGTTCATTATGACATACGAAACAGCAACTCTTCAGTTATACATTAATTCAAAAAATTGACACTAAGCTTGGTGTCGCCACTGATGACTGTCATGAAATATATCAGTAATCTGTTAAAACGAGAAGAGAGACCAAGGAGTTGCCCTTACAGCTGCCTTTCCAAGACTGTCATTAATCTGTAATTTAGTATATTTCTTTAAAATTTGACCAGTAAAAATTGAGAACAAAATGAACCAATTCCCGAAGGAACTGGTACTCGTCAATTGGCTTTCACCTCATCCAGATAATCCCCCTACCATTGTGGAGGGTATACATTCTGCAACCGTGTACAATCCTAAATTGTATAAGATTTGTAACAACCGAAAGAGAAGTATCCTATTGTACATACGGCAGTTGTGCACTATAGTGAAGTATATACACACCGTTTGTTTGCAAACATGATAAAGGTATACCTCAACTGTTATTTGTAATATCAGTCTGGACCCCATGTACTTATCTTCATATCTTCAAAGCAAAGTAAGATGAGTTGTAATAGGTCCACAGGAAACAGAGGACAGAACCGAAGGACAATCCTTCCCTAGGACTATGGAATTTGTGCGTATAGACTGTAAAGTGCCGAAGAAGCATGGAAGTATTACCTCGTTCTTCCATGGAAGAAGCAATGGGACGTTTTCTACGTAGGCCTAATATATCGATGTTTGTAGTTTATCAGAGGATAACGCTTAATAAAGATAAAATATCTCCCATAAAATGCGTAATTGAATCTGTCATGGCCAAGTTGAGTAAACATTACAGTCTTACTGGGGCGTTACTGACAGACAGTGGGATACGTGCTGCGATATCCAACAGAAGAAAGACCTACTGCTTTTTGATGTGGCTAGTGTTCGGTAATAAGTATTTTCCAATACGTTTCGTAAAAGATAAGGCTACATCTGTTACATTGCGTCTGCACTGCTGTCTTGGTATCTCCATTCTCAGCAGGGTGGCGATAGGATTTGCCCGACGGGGGTGGGGTGGCCCGGCAGACTCCCCGAAGGGGGGACGACCCAAAGCCAAGACAGCCCCGTTGCGGTCGAAGGTGTTGGTTAAGTGGGACCTGAAGAAAACATATGTGTACTAAAACATGCTATTGCGGGGCATCTACTGCAAAAAAAAATGTATATACTAGAGGAACATAGTTACGCGCTGATTTAATGTTTTTCCCGCAATCTAAACTGTGAAATTGCAAAGCGCGCGAAAAGTTTTGACAGGTTTACACAAAAAACATACGTAATCATTAAGAACTTAAAAAAGAGAAAACTGCAGGCGTTTAGACCGTATCCGTGATAACAAACATTGTTTCAAAACTACCTGGACTACCCCGGTGATGAGATGGCCAAACTTTGCTTCGTGAGTCGCTCTCCAACTGACCGTACCGCATGACACACCCAAGAGAACAGCAACTAGGATTTTGAGATGTGGGATAAAATTTACGACCTCTACATAAACTGTGTACTCCGCCTACATGTTACTTGGCAAGATGGACAAGACTTGTGCTATGGGCTATGTTGAATGGAACTGTTGAATAAACAGGAATGGCTCGTACAGCGTACGGTGAAAATTACATAAACTGTGTACTCCGCCTACATGTTACTTGGCAAGATGGACAAGACTTGTGCTACTAGCTATGTTGAATGGAACTGTTGAATAAACAGGAGTGGCTCGTACATCGTACAGTGAAAATTTTGGGGCTTTATTAGAGAAATTGTCCTCTTGAGAGCAAAGAACAGGTTAACTGTCGGGGTAACTAGTCGCCGTCGGGGTCTGCACACTTTATCGTATTGACTAAGACTCCTCGACGAAAATGTGAAAATTTCGCGACGGAGCGGGCAGCCTTTCCCGACGCGGTCCATGGCCCCTGGCCCCCTTGGCGCCACCACTGAATTTCAGTGTTCGCAATCATAAGCCATATTACTTAATAGATAATGAACTAATCCACTAGAAACATAACACCTTTTACAAGAGTCTGTGGAGGGATTTGAAGCAAATAAATAACTGAGGCTAAACAGAGCTGCAATTCAAAAGGTGAACCAAAAAGTTATGATTAACGTCAGTGATATGTTGTTTCAGTTTCCGATTCAAAGCTACTCTGGTCTCATCCTATTCTCATACATCACTTTATAACCGTCCAAAAACTCTTTTGCATAACCCATACATGTGTCAGGAATAGTATCTGGAACAGGACCTTTGACAGGGAGAAAGCATGAAGACAGAAATGCCGCGTCGTAAACGTGCTCTGCTTTTCCCCACACCATTTGCTCTAGAGCACCGTTGAAGTACTTCAATGATTCGTCACTCTTCTCCCACTGTAAGTATTCTTTTTTGAAAGGAATACCAACGTTTTCGCAATACTTCCTAAGAATCTGTTCCGGATGAGTTTGGAGGTCGTCAGCATCAATTACAATTGGATTTGGATCGATATTTTCGCGAACGTGGTTCCAGAGTTTGAAGACTGGATCCGGCGACAACTTCTCCCACGCCATGAAAGGGTGACCTGATCCAATTTCAAAATCACTCGGATCACCTTCAAAGTCAAACATACTCGCCAGTAGACGTTGAGTTGACAATGCCATCCGGTAAGGATGTCGAATTATAAATGTATGCTTTGCTTCAATCTGATGGTTTACAAAAAAGATGTACATATATATATATTATAAATGAGGTAAATTTTTAATAAGAGATACCTAAAATATCACAGGTAATATTCTCTCATTTAGAGCTTAAAATATTAAACTTTGTCGGCCGTTATGAATACAGTGAAGTCTGAAAAGGAGTATACTTTTAGCGAGTATGAATATAAATATGCATACAAGTAGGCCTATGAGTCTATTATTCTTTGACTCGAATAAGTGGGTTACTGCAGTCGAACTTTCCACAAGTAAATTCGAGATAGGTAGTTTCAACAGGGAGTTGTTATTCTAGTGGATCAGATATGTAACAAAAATTGGTCGAAATGCTCACATCTGGCAGAAAGTGTAAAATTTTGCATACAGGGGTATTTTGGGGCGCCGATTTCAAAAAATTGCCAGATCCAACAGATCCGACCTTTGGGTCGCCGCCATCTTGAATTCCAATATGGCCACCATGCCGAAACATTGAAAATCCCTTTCTTTGTTTTATAATGACCTGTGGTACTGATATTTGGTACACAAGGGCATTTTGACATGCTTAATTCAAAAATGAATTGATTTGAAATGTCTGACAAGCCTCATGGCTGCCATTTTGAATTTCAATGTGGCCGCCTTGAGGAAATGTTGAAAATCCCTATCTTGAGTGCTAAATGACGAGTGGCGCTGGAATTTGGTACTTGAAGGTATTTTAACATACTGAGTTCAATAATGGATTAATTTGAAATGTCTGACAAGCGGCATGACAGCCATTTTGAATTCCAATATGGCCGCCATGTTGGAATTTTGAAAACCCCTGTCTTGGGGTTGTAAATTAGGCTACCTGTGGCACTGACATTTTGTTCACAAGAGCATTTTAACATGTGAGTTCAATAATGTATTAAGATAAAGACATATACTCGTCACCCCAAAGTATATTTTTAGTGTTGGGGTATCAAAATTTCCAGTTGGTAATTGCTCTTTACTTGAAAAGCAAAGTTTGAAAAATTCAAAAGATGCAGAGTAGCTAACATTCCACACAATACAGAAAGAGTTCTTGGATTACCTATTTTAGCCTTGTATGCTTACCAGGACATAACCTTAGGCAATAAAATAGGTTTGTGTCTGCACAAGGATGAACTCTACACAGTTATGGGAGGAGCTACTAGTTGCATTGTTGGTAAAATTGGAAATGTCTGGGATGATGAGATTTGCCTTTTAAAATGTCTGACAAACCATATGGCAGCCATTCTGAATTCCAGTATGGCCTCCATGAAAAAAATGTTGTAAATCCCTTTCTTGGGTTCTAAATGACATAAGGCACTGAAATTTGAAACAGAACGAAACGCAATATACTGAGTTCAATTGTCCAATAGTTCAAAAGAAAGAGCTCATCCGAAAATATTTTCCGTACTAGTTGCCTGTCGATAAGATGATATATCGATAACATGATGCAATACATTTTCCGTCTATTTTAGTTCTCCTACTGCTCATCTCAAAAGCATTGTCCTGAGCAGACTCATAGTTCTGTGTATGGTGGATTATCCGCAGAACATTTGCAAATTCCAGCATACCGTTTTTACACTTGCACTTGATCAGCTCTCGGCACCCTTTGACGCCTCTGGCATTACTGGCCAAAATGGATGCCAGCCACCATCGGCATTTTCGCCCATCCCCAATCTGCAGGCGAAGGTAGCTCTGGATTTGCAATTTGGGACTGTCCTCAGATGTGACCAGCCTGATGGACTGCCCTCTTCACATGTTGTCGCAGTGCCTTCTTTGTCGGTGGAATATTTTCCAGTTGCCAATTTCCCTGAGCAAACAGCTGGTTGCATGCCTCATTCACTTTCTTTAGAGAGGAAGTTCTAGTGTACAGGATAACGAAAAAACTTTCTATGTTGTCCATGTTATCACTTGTTACTTCCGCTGGTGCCTGTGAGAGATGATTGGAGACCCCCAAGTTTGGCATGGAATTCCATATGACCCACACAGCCTTTTTGCCAATCCCAGATATTCGGCTTTTGAGAGGAAAGCAATTTGTAATTTTCACAATTCCTTGCACATTGTTTCAAGACACAAGTGCTTTAGTCTAGATACAAAAAAAAAACTTGTTTCATTGAGTAGTGCAGTGCTTATATGCTATATGAAGAACTGCAATTAGTACACTGTGTGTACAGTGTTGTAACACATTTTGCAGTTACTATGGAATATGGAGATCTCTATTCGTCAATTTACCTTTCTCTACAAGAGCACTGTAGTGTAGACCCAGCTATACGTGAACACATATTGTGTTTACGTAAAGCTATCAGGATGGTGGTTATTTTTGAACTTTATGAACTGAAAAGGTATGTTTATGTTAGCATACTGTAGGCTAGTCAGGGTAACAGTGTCCGGGATAACGTGCATACATTTGGGTCTTTTCCACTCAAAAAGACCTAGTGTAAGCGTTACCTTACGTCAGGTTTACCCTAAGTGTAGGCATCCGTCGCGCTTCGAAACTTTCGCATAATGCATACCAGCATTGTAGAGGGAAAAGGTACAGTGAACCTGGACCTAGCGTAAATTGGTCGCTATGTATTTGCTGTGAACTTGACTTGGTTAGAGGATAATTTTATGGGACACTTGTTTTGATTTGTGACAAAGGAATTTATCAACGAATGTGCAACTTTTAAGAGTTGGAAATAACGGGACTTGAACAAAAAAAATCATTTTTTCTTGCCAGTTTCAAAACAGTTATGAAACGTTCCGACAAAACGGCCAAATTACACATTCTGTAACCGAAATTTTATTTTCACTGGCAAAAATTGATTTCGACACTTCTTTTTAAAGAAGTTCAGCTTTTATTTTGCACATAAATGGCAGAATTATTTAGAAATCGGCCTTTGAAAACTGCAAGTTTAAACTAATCATACTAATGAGCTATGACATCACTGCATATCATGTATGTACAAGAAAGAAAGCACTTTTCGTCCCGTTGTGGATCGGCTGGGTGCATGTTAGTTAAAATAAAAAAAGAAGAGCGCACACGTGACTGATTTCAGCGCTTCTGATTGGCTACATTCTTGAACCCACTTTATAATACATTACCGTACACTGTGTTATTGAAACAATGAAAACAACATTGATGCTTGTCTTGGTGGCCATACTGGAATTCAAAATGGTGGCAATTCCATTTGTAAGACATGTCAAATTATTGCTTCATTGAAGTCAGCATGTTAAAGTACCTTTGTGTACCAAATTTCAGCGCCAATCGTCATTGAGAACTCAAGATAGGAATTTTCACCATTTCTGGGCGGCCATATTGGAATTCAAAATGTTAGCCATGAGGATTTTCAGACATTTCAAATCAATCCATTATTGGATTAAGCATGTCAAAATGCTCTTTTATACCAAATATCACTGGCACAGGTCATTTAGAACCAAAGATAGGAATTTGCAAAGTTTCGTCATGGTGGCCATATTGGAATTCAAGATGGCGGCCGACCCAGTGGTCAGATATGTTGGATCCGGCAATTTTTTTGGAAATCAGTGCCCCGAAGTACCTTTGTATGCAAAATTTCACACTTTCTGCCGGAAGTGAGCATCTTTTTCACATATCTGTTCCACTATTCGGAAAGAGGTTTAACGGAGTTAAATTAATGCCAATACGCTACGACCCACTAAATCCCGAGGAGTTTAAGAAAAGGTACTTTCTTACTCCGTTAGCGGAAAATTCTTAGTTTTATTCGTTCGTTTCAATTTGATATTGATACATTGGCTATATTCTTCACGTCTAGTAATCCTATCTCAATTGGCTTACTCTTGACAATGCTTTGATGAATAGGCTTACGCTGCCACTAATTAGGGGCAGGTGCTACAAAACTCGAAACTTTTTCATTGGAATAAACCAATAAGGTTGCCCCTTCCTAAAGAACGAATGCCATGCAAATGAGCTAAACATACAGAAGTCTAATTTTTGCTATAGCAATCTGGAAAGTTTTCGGAAGTTTTCTAAAATAACCAGGTAAATAATCAGATTCAGATTTTAACATAAAAGCTTATTGGAATATTCTCATCCGCGTCAACGAGCGTCCAAAGATGCAATGATTTTTTTTTATTTCCCAACGACTGGCAATGCTATGGCAGTAGCGACAAACCCCCAGTCCTACTGTAGATGTAGCAGACGACAAATCTCTTTTGTATGATCTGCCTAATCCAGTTAAAGTCTTATAGAAATTCCAAGGTGGATACAAAGGACAGATTACGGTGTGGCCTTGGCGGTGCAAACCTCACCTCAAAGTGATGTATTTCCTTTAAAATAACAGCTCTCTAGTTTCAGTACTGACTGTATGACTTGCTATGTTTGATTTATAAACATACCTCCCACAACGTCTCTGCGTGGGATACTTCCGTGGGGGGGGGGGGGTTAAGGGGGAGCGCTGCAGCATTTTTGCCCATATTTGTGATGCATGTTTGAATATAGCATTTATTTTGCCTAGCCCCTACCAACCCATTCCATTCACCTATGCCAGCTCTTTGCTGCAAGAGCCTTTCTGAATAATGCAACCTGTCCACAAATGATTTCTACAATTTTCATAGTTTTAAAACACAGACTTCGGCTTCATTTCGGTGAAACAAATAAGGTCGCTCCTACTCTTACGTGTACGCATAAATATACGGTATACAAATTGTAAATAAATGGTAGTCGGTCATCCCATCTTGTCCAACCTTGCATCCTTGTTTTCACGCCAAATATGACGCAAAACTGCACTATTCAGCAGATTTTGCCATCAGCACTTTTTCTTTAATCCACATTAAGTTCTAAGAAGTGGCGAACACGACGGAAGTCAATATTTAAAATATATCAAAAAACGAATAAGCTATAAAGCTTTAAACAGGACTGAGGAGTAAAGAAGGTGTGTTTGTAGGTCAAAATAGGGCATGCAGAGTGTAATTTCCGGCGATCTAGGGGTATGTTTAGGTAAAAGTTTCCCTGTATGCTGCCAACCAATGGGTTCTCTCCACTTAAATGTTGCCATTAAGTTTGAAATTTTGAGCTCTCAGCAAAAGGTCTTAGTGCACCACTACCTCTAGGCTCTAACAAAATACTACATACATCAGTTCTCGAATTTTGATTCGTCCATATGTTCAGGTAGGTCCAAGCATGTAAACCCTTCCACAGAGAAGTAAAAACGTTCATTAAAAATTCCCGAAGCATAGGAGGATCCATGTTTTATAATTTATAAACTAGAATCCTTCCAACTAGCAAAATAAGATCCTTCCAACAAGCAAAAACAGTCAAGTTGGTCCAGCATATTAATTTATACCTGTATAAACATAAATTGCTTCATTGTTGGTCTTTGAGTTATCGTGTTCTACCGTTGATATCATTGTCATTCATTGTCGTTGTCATTCATATCTGGCTGTTCTACACCCTTTGTCTAGGCACTGGGTTTTGGTCCATCTGATGCTAGTCGTAGATACATACAAGTTGAGACTGGACTCATGGAATTAAGCTTGTTCCATAGCAGATGGGCTTACTGGAAATGGACGTATGGTAAACTTCCTTTTTAGGCTAATAGCCAAACAAGGGACCTAGGGGGTAGTTTTTACGGGGCAAAACATTTTTATGACGCGAAATACTCTAAATGCAGGTGGTCAGTGATATCTTTATATTTTCTGGATGGGTTGGGGCTAAAATTTTTCTAAGGGAATGCCGTCTCCCCTGGTCTCTCCTTGGCTACGGGCTTGGTGTTTTGGTAACCCTGACGTATTATATACCAAACAGTGCACCAAGAACAAATAGATTGCAACCTGGTATATCTACAAAGTATAGTACCCTAAGTCTTTAACTGTTAACGAATCTTATTTAAATATCATTCATGATACCGCTCATGGTATATGAAATAAGTGAATCAATGTACTACTATCATCGACTTAGTCTAACAGAACGTGACAAAATGAGGAACGCCCGATGGGAGACTATAGATATTGTCTTGATATTTAACACTGCCCATTTGGTTGTTTTCAAAGCAAAAGTAACAAAAAGCAACTTTGGGATGTGACATTTGTCCCTTTGTGTAGACCTGTCTAAGCTAAGTAGCTTACACGCAATATGCCCATGCTAGTGACTGAGAACGATTGGTTCTTTGCTACACATCTTGATCACAATTTAGAGTACCTCGGAGGTTATGAAGTTATACTAGACTTTAACTTGCAAATATGTGACATAACTCATAAAATCACAGGTAGGTTGTATTTTTACAATATAATTTAACGGAGTGATGATCTGGGCAAAGTCTACAAACCTTCATGAACTGAGACCACGTCAAGTACACCTTAGTACAGATATGGATCAATAAATGTCAAAGGGAGAAGGCAGTCGCCCCACGTTTATTTTCAAAAAATGCTTAATCTTACAGATCTCTTCTTATTTCTCTCACAAGTATTTTTCATGATGTTTCTTTATAGAATCATTGAATATTGAAGGTAAACTAAGGAGTTATTCTACATGAATTTTAGAAATAAGTAACAAAAATATTGTCATAGGAGCCATTCCTGAATTAGTGTGACGGGGTACTCTAGTTCAAATTGGGGGACTTCATTTATCCTTTAAGGTACCTTGGGTAGCTTATCGTAGTGTCCATCTATTCCCAGACCGGTATCTTTGATGAACATGAACTTCTTCCCCTCGGCAATCGGCTTTTCTAGCTGTTCCTTCACCCAATCATAACTGAGGAAGATGGGAAATGAAAATTAAGCGTCACAAACTCCAACATATAGACACATAAACACATACATACCGTAAGTATGACATCACGTATTCGTGGGTTTCTCTTAGCATCGAAACTAAAGAGTCACAGTGCAATTCAAGATAGAAGGGTCACATACTACTGATAACTTATACGTTGGAAAAGGCCATGCACAATAAGGTATCAAACTGATCAAAGGTACTTTGGTGAGCTTCCAATCGAGGGGTGACCGCGTTAGTGCACCTACTAACTGAATTAGCCGCGGTGGCTCTCGCAATATACGGTGATAAGAAGGCAGAAAATCGGTTCAAGTACTTTGTAACGGAGGGGGGGGGGGTCATTTCGTGTCAAAATTTGCAATTTTGATGTTTGGTTAATAACAGGTTAGTTGATTAATCATTACCCGGCAATATGCACTTCGATTAAAGAGCTTCCCTTTCATGTTGGGGTTGGATGATTTACACACGCAATATACTCATTTATTGTTTACAAACAATGACGTCACTGCGTGTCGGTAAAAGAGTTTATAGGGCGCGCTTACACTGTCGTCACAATGCAAAGTAGATTCCAATTCGTCTACTTTCTGCGTACAATCGCACAAACGCTTACACGCGCAACACCTAACATACACGAATGTGTTCTTGCGCATGCTCTATGCCAACCAATGCTAACCAGTCACGTAACCGTGAACAGCCTAAAACCTTTAACCTCCTATATTTGAACGGTTCTGTGGCCGAGTGTATAAGCGGGGACATTTGAAGCGATGAAGCGTGTCAACCGGGAGGTTCGGGGTTCGATCCCTAGCCGGGTCATAGTAAGGTCGGTATTTCATCCAAGAGCAATCTACAGTTTTCCCATCTGAACTGGCTTTTCAAAAAAGAAACCAAATTTGATCTAAATTGTTGAGTTGGTTAGCCACCCAACGTGAAGTTGTAATTCATAAGCCACATAG
>WURT03020892.1:0-15823 GCA_009936505.3 Holothuria glaberrima | reverse complement strand
ATTAAGAAAAAGTTCCACGTGTACTCTTAGAGATACAAAAATAGATGAAAATCCGAAGAGATAAACAAAAGATGGACGATAGAGAGTACCGTTTTTGTTAATGTCATGTATATATATATATTTATAAATTAAGTCCATATGATGAATTCCCAACTGAAATATTTAACAGAACTTCCAGAAGATATTAGTTGGTTGTCATAAATTGAGTATAAGTACGAACATGTAAACACTGTGATAATGAATTTCATCCAGATGCATTAAAGGATAGGGAGGGTCGGCTGCAATGGTGAGGAGAAGAAATTTAGCCAGTCTATACCCCTATAAAGAGATCTTAGTACCATTTGGCTAATAGAAAAATTGACTTAGCAATATTAATTTTTAAACGTAACCCTGGGGTTCATAGCTTTGCAAAGATATGCACCATTTGCAATGGTGAATTACGACTTGACATATCCAAGAAAATCTTAGGGACTGGGGAAGGGGGTGGAAAGGGAGAAGGTCATCGATTCCCTTTGACAACATGTGACAATTATGTAACATACCTCACTTCAGAACCTTAATTGGCAAAGATAGCCCAATTATGCGGGTCAAGTGCCATACATTGCACAAAGTTGTCAAGGAAGGGGCCCGGGGGAATTCTCAATCCCATTGTTGTCAAATGGAACAAGTTAATTGCTTCGCCCCTATTTGAAAAACCCTTGCATGAAATGTCATAGGCATAGGAAGCTGTCCTCAGCTGTGTCGCTGCATAGAGGCTTTGTGTGACCATCCTTGGGGAAGTCAAATCTCCCCTCGACATAGGCGCCGACCATGGTGGCATGGGGGCGCGTGCCCCCCAATTGAAAAATTCTGAAATTTTTAAAATGATCCAAAAGTCATTTAAGCTATAAATTTCTGTATGGGGTAGGGTAAGGTGTGTTTTCGATCGAGTGATGGATCTATTGTAATCATTTTCTATCACAAATTTTACTCAAACTATCAGAAATTTCGCAAATCCTTCGCAAACTTTCAAAATTTTCGCGCGCTTCAAACCTTACCACCATTTTGTTCTTATTATCAATATCTTCCGATAGCAACTCCCATGAAGCACAGCAGCAAAAGTCCAAAGATGTTTAGTACGAATTACCAGGTATTAAAGACTGGCTTTTTGAGTGGCATGTATGCTTGTTCGGCAATTGAAAGTGTCCCGATAGAGTTTCTGCATGCAGGGTTTGTCGTGGAAATCTGACTTAACGAAAAGTTTCGGCGCGCTTCGCGCGTGCATCATGGTGCATTCCATCTCATGACTACTATGAAGTTAATATTTCATGCTACCGGTGCTATTCTGATCACAACAGTTTCAAAAAGCAGAGATTCATCTCCAAACATCTGTAGGGGCCTTCCATCACTATGGGATCTTTCAATCCGTCAATCTAATTTGTAGCATGATGTGAAACGCTGGAACTTGAAAGTACGTCTTTGCTGTAATAAATTTTTCAGAAATTTTAACCGAGCGCTTCGCGGGCAGCCATTTTCGGTATAGATGGTGATTGTTAATACACATACGACGAAAAGCTTTCTGGAACGCGCTTGTTAGTCCTTCACCCTTTTTGCTATATCTATCAGGGAGGCCTAACATCACCTTCCTGCACCTCTCCCTCCCGATCATTCCCATTGCTGGGAGCTTGCTGTTCGTCTAGATTTTGGTTCAGAATTAGTAAAAATACGATAGTTGTAAAGTGTTTGGCATCATACTCTATATTTTGGTTTGGATGTCAGGTAATAAGCAATCAGTGGCGTATTTAGAAGGCCATTGGACCATGAGCCCCCTCACTGATACCGTTTTTAGTACCTAAAATGAGTACAATTCTTTAACAGAAAATTTTACCTCAAAGTTAGCATATGTGGCACCGGTTGTATGTAGGGACACCTAATTCTTCAAAAAATTTTCATAGGGAAGAGGGACACCCCTCCCCTTAGACCCCTCCCCCCGGACGACAACTTTATGTCGTGACAAAAGAAGGATCCCCATTGATGAACACAAAAAAAAAATAAATAAATAAAAACACACACACAGAGCACATAAAATATGGGTGAAGTTTACGCCGCATCGGTGGTGCCCCCAATCACCAAAGTCTGGCGGCGTCACTGCCCCTCGATCCCCTCAGAGAAATTATTTGTGAATGTGATCTATAGCTGCCATATGGTACAGTATGTCCAAATTTCATGAGAAAAATTATTGGAAATTTTTTACAATATTTCAGAGGGAAAAAATGCATGCGGGATTTTATCTTTGAATATAGGGAAGAGGTGAAGACTAGGGAGAGAGGTGAAGACTAGGAAGCACATATCACTTCCACCCTGCAAAGTTTAGATCTAGGGAACTTTAACACAGCCCCTCCCAAGGCATCTGTACTTCTGTGCCTTGGTTTCAACATTCGTAGCTGCAACGCACGTCCGGTGCTCCCCAGAAAATGCTTCACTCTTCAAGACAACTGTGTGACGACTGGTGTACAAGATATGTAATTCATGTCGATTTGAGTAGGCCTATCCCTGACTCTGCACGAGTTCGTTAAAAGTTACTATATTTTTGCCCGAAAATCGCACATAAGCACGGCTACAGCCAGTGTCTTTGTGTGAATGCATGCACGTCGGTATGGCTTTCAGTTACAGCACTTGAGAAACTTGTACCACGTTCAGTCAATGTTCAAAACACCCAGTTATCAGTGGTGTTCAAAAGCCAGTGAATATGAATATTGAACATTGTGACGTTTCGAGTCGTCACTATTATTACTATAAAGCGATTGCCAAGTGGTTCTACTTTATCACTTCCCTTGAATTTAAGCGGAGATCATAAATTGGACACCTTTTGGAGTTGCTTAATATTCATGTTCTCGACGTCATCATCACAACGGAGGGCTGAGGTAGGCCTAATATATTATGTAGGACAAGGCGCGGGAAACACGTTCCCTAGGTAGCAGCGCCAGAGTTACACGCAATAAACACTGTGGGAAGTATGCGATTAACTTGCCGTAATACGGCGTTCCCAGTGGGGGAGGGGAAAGGAGCACTTATCGGGAGGGAAAATCGGAAAGAAGGGAAAGGAGAAAGGGAGACGAAGGAGGAGAAAGAAGGGAAAGTGAGAAAGCAGAAAATGAAAAAAGTAGGAATAGAAAAGGGAAGAAAAATACACCTAAGGCAGCCACTCCCGGGGCCTGGCCTCTCCTGAATGGGCCAACACTCTGCGATCCCGAAACTGGGCTCCGGGAAGTCCGGGACGAAATGTCAAAATCAGGAACAAAGTCGTCCTTGCGCCCTCCCCTGTATGGGAAAGCCACAGGGCTTGTTTTCTCTTGGCTGATAGTTCGTGTTTGCCGTCGTAGTGTTGTACGAAAAGAGAGTGCTTTGAACCAAAGGCGAAAGAAGCGGGGGATAGCGAGGGCCGGACTTTAGAGGGGGCCCTTTCCAGTTAAAATGTGGTGGGCGGAAGAATACTTCCACTCCTCATTTTAAGGGCAAAATAAAAAAAAAATGTGAAAAATTTTCTCAAATATTGCAACAAATTGCATCCAAGGAACCCTCAACTATTGTTGCGTTCTCCCCGAAGAAAGAATTCAATAAATAGACACGAAAATGCACACAGAAATACACACGATGACGAGTGGTTAAAGTTTAAAACGCACAGTTTATTAAGGGAATCCGTTGGCAAAAGATAGTAAGAGTTTCACAAGAATCCAATGCAACTTAACTTTAGTTTCAACGAAAAATCAAACTTGTACTTAAATGCAATATGTCCATAACACAAACTAGTTCCCTTGCTTGTTCCCGAAAATAACACAAGTTCCAAACTAACAAATTCAGTTTCCAATTCTGTTCCAGAGACAAAGTCTCTATACCCTAACTTCTCCAAGGCTACCAGCCCTGTTTTGATATCGAGATGATTTCCAAACTCTATCTCCTCGATCATGAGAAATCATTCCTTTTTAAAGAATTTTGCCTCCCCGTCCAATGTTCGAGTCAGCAAAATTACCCAGTATACCTAAACAAAGTAAAACATAAAGGTAGTCTTACTAAAAATAAGGCTTACTACAAAAGGCAAGCAAAAAGTAAGAAACTACACAAGGCGGCATAGTTCAAAGCAAGATTTTTGCCCAAACAAGAGAAAAATTAATAAGTGTGTCACTCTGAACCCACGTGGCAGTACTCCTTTGAGTCAAAGCCATTAAATTTTCCCCGATAAAAGAACATAACATTCTGCCCAAATAAAAAAAACACATAAAATTCTACCCAAATGTAAGAATACATAAGAAATTCTTGACCACCGTGGTATCTGACATTCCAGACCGTTCTAGATGCCACGCGCATAACCCATTAAAATTTGACCAAATATTGAGTAAAGTTAGGAAGCATCTGTCATTAGAGGGACCATTACATTTTGCCAATATCTGGTAAAACATAAGATGATTCACCCCTAGGACAGGTCATTAGTTTTTGTCTAAATCTAGCAAAACATAAGGTGCGTCTGTCCTCAGAGATGCCATTAAACTTGACCTCACGCCGGCACTGACAAAACAGGTGTAACACGTCACGAGCCTATATACCCGCCAGCGTCCTGTCATGACCTACTTTTCAAGCAGGTGTCTGTTAGTGTTATAAACAAAGATTGCTATTCTATTAGACAAGTGGAAGTATCAGTAGAAGAGGGCGTCTTAAAGGCAAATTTTTCCACAACTAATTAACCCTGTTGAGGAACACAACAATATTAAACAATTTCCACAGCCTACCACTTAAGGAGGAGAAGTGTAGGTTAATGATAGCAAACTTGAAAGGAAGCAGTTAGTGGCGCTGCATCGCGGGGGGCACCGCGGTTGTTGTAACCTCCAGTGGCCCCAAAAGGAGTTGGTGATGGGGAGGGGAAACAACAAAAGTTTACGTTGTAAACCCCCCCCCCCCGTAACCCACACAGAGTTATAGTAAATTATGCATATGCCTACTTGCGACGGGTACATCCCTCGTCTCCCGTGTAGGTGCCGGTCTGTGGAAGAGGTCCAAGGGGAGAGGGTGTCCCCTACTCTCTGAGAATTTTTTTCGTTTAAGGTGGCTTAGATGCAACATGGTGCTGTTTTTAGCAAATTTTCGAACTGATCGTATGTTGAAAGTTTCCCGTCATAATTCGGTGAATTATTTTCAGTTGTTTGTAAGGGAAAAGGACACTCTCAGTTCCCTTAAAATCATCTATCTGCCATTACTAGTAGACGGCGAGTCTTTTGCCTGGTAGTTCGTAAAAGCTTACAATGTTCATGAAACATGCCTGCCCTTGAATTCCCCTAGTTCTTGCAATGTTGTACTCCTCTGTAATCACTTCGGATAAGAGCAACTAGTAAAAAACCTTCACCGATGACAGTGCAAGTACGTTTGAGACGTACGATATTGATTGTAAGTTCAGGAATAAGATCTTGCTGTGAGAGTGCGAATCATGCAAAAAAGTTCAAAGTTTTCGAAAAATTTCTGAAACGACTTGTTGTGATAGACATTGATTAAAATAGGTCCACCACTATTGTATTCATAGCAACATTACGGACAAATCGCGCTTAAAACTTAGTTATGATTTCTGTTAAGCCTGGCTATGCGGAATTTGGTATCCTCAAATTTAGACGATATACTTCACCAGGCGCGGATCCAGGTGGTGACTCACCCGGCGCACTCCCCCCCCCCCTTTTTTTTCGATGACCAACGATTTTTTGAAAAAATGAGCAAATAGATATGGAAAATATGCTTCCCAGATGCTGAGAAATCGCATCTTAGCGCATCTAGAATTCAAATTTTCTTGGGGGAGCCCCCAACCCCCCTGCCGTGGCTTCGCGCCTTCGGCGCTCGCTCGTCGTCCTTCGGCCGACGGTGTGTGCGCCCCCCTTTTCAAAATCCTGAATCCGTGCCTGTTCACTAAACCTTAACAGAAGCAGATACAAGAGGTGACTAGGGTGACTCGTCGACCCTTCCCCATATTGTTGAAATGTTTCATTTTTATGGGCCTACGTTAATATGAGGTTAAATCAGATAACAGTTGCAATTGGATGCAATGTACAACAATATACTGTAAGCATGGAGGTAGTACTTCCATGTTGTTAGTATGCCTATTCGGCGTTTGGTGTAATCTTTCGATAAGATTGTGTCTCCGTGGACATAACTGATCAAATTGATCAAATTTTCCAAAGGGAAAACATCACCCGATCCTACCCTTGATCCACATCCACCCCTTGGACACAGATCCAACGTCGACAACCCCTCCCTCCACTAATTCCTGGATGCGCCTAAACGAATGTAATTTTTTACAACCCTGGGAATTAAAATGGGGGTCAATCCCCCTCCATCTCCCCGTGGGAGTGGCACTGTCAATGGAGGTAAACTA
Source organism: Holothuria glaberrima (assembly GCA_009936505.3). Classification (NCBI taxonomy): domain Eukaryota; kingdom Metazoa; phylum Echinodermata; class Holothuroidea; order Aspidochirotida; family Holothuriidae; genus Holothuria; species Holothuria glaberrima. Next base: position 9,435 of record WURT03020892.1, on the reverse strand, counting down.
GGGGCGAAACCGGGGGCTCTGAGTGTGATAAAAAATAAAAATACTTATATGAACTTTTAAGCTGATACCCATAAACACCAAGGAGCGGCGCCAGGGTATTTTGATAGGGGGAAAAGCATGGGGTGAGTTTGCCCGCTTGGCGGACGTGTATTACTCCTGCACCTAGGCTATATTGGCCGCACTATATACGTCAAAAGAGTTAGTTAAATGAGGTTTTAAGGCTCAGTTTGTAAACAAAAGAGGGATACATATTCGACACCTGCTATGAAGGTAAGGTGAGTGATCGCTGAGAAATTTTTGGTAATTTAAGGATGCTTAGACGCAAAATGGTGCCGTCTTTGTGATATTTTTTGAACTGATCATGTATGGCTGGAAAGTGTTAATGTCAATAAATAAGTGAATTCTAATTTTTGGTTGGGTGAAAGAGGGTCGTCCTGGGGAGGGGTCTGAGGGGAGGGGTCCCCCTCCCCTTTGAGAAATTTTTGTTACTTTAAGGTTGCTTAGATGGAAAATGGTGCTATCTTTGTGATGTTTTTTTAACTGATCGTATATGACTGGGAAATAATTTAGTGGGTTCTAATTTTTGGTTGGGTGAAAGAAGAGAGAAGCCCCTTGTTGTCTAAGAGAAGGTTATGTTGTCAACAAACCTCCTGAAGCCCCCTTTTGCTGTTTGTGGATACTTTATTGCCTTCTATTCGGGGAAAGTTTTTAAGCAAAAATACTTGCGTGGGGTCCATGCACAGAAAAAATTTTCCTTGCTTCATTTGTGCATTATAAAAGGATATCTAAAGGCCGCAAACTCCGGAATAGGGCAGGCTCCTGGAAGCTCTGGATTAATTATATGGATCAGATATAGGCCTACCCTACCACACCCTCCTCTTCTTCTTTTTCTTTCTCGTTCGCCTCCTCCTTTCTTCTCTTTCGTTTTCTCCTTTTTTTTGCCCTCTTCTTTTCCTTCTCGTTTCCCCTTTTCTTGCAAGTTATAGGGGGGAGGTCGCCCCTCCCCTCCCCTGTGGCACCGCCCCTGTAAACACTGGGGGTAACCAAGAGCTTCACAAAATCATTATAGGCTAATTCCCACCGAGATCTCAGACGAACAATTATAAAGGCTCTATAATCTCACCTCATAGGGTGAAAATTTTTCCCACTAAATTTACTTCTAGCCTCTCTTCTAATTTAAGCAAATCTTCGAATCTAGTAGCCTACACCTTCAAAACAGGGCCACAGTAGCCTGCACTGAGTTTCTTTAATTGCTCAAGCCTCAAGGCTGTATTTACACACAGCTCTGTGTGGGCTTAATTGGGAACACAACTGCCTACGCGAGGGGTTATTTATTGAATGAGTGTCAATCAAAGTGCAGTTACCAATTTTATTTAAAACTATAGGGCTATTCCTAAATAGGTTTGGGGATGTCATAGCCACTTCAATGCAGTTTCGATTTTATGAGTTACGGTAGAAGTTTTGAAGGACGATCAAGGGTAATTACATTGATAGGACCATAGACATCCACAGAAAGAAGTATCAGGGAGTCGAGACAAACGACTTATAATTCCTCGTAAGGTATGGTCGTTTAAACCTTTCCCCTCGAGTGCCGAAGGCGCTGAAGGTTAAGTGAAAATCTCAAACCATATGGTGGTCACGCAAGTGCCTGGGCCCTTTTCAACGATTTGTTAAACTTCAAGACCTATGTTCTCCGGGACAGTGATGTGATGTTATCTCGAACTTGGCAGTGATAAAAACTTCAGCATACAGCTCCTCCTCCCATACTCACACCTTCCTTCATAATTTGTTTCTTCCTACTTTTACTCCTTTTCTCTTTTTCCCGAAACTCTATCCGCCTCGGTTTTTTGTTAATAGCCCCGTCTCTCCGACCTCTGACCTATTACTATATACTCAATATCCTTCCTTCATTCATCATCCTTAAGTCCTTATCCCCAAGTAAGTCAGTCTGACTCAACTTACTCGTCCCTCGGGTTCCATCCCCTTCCCGTTCCATATCATTTCCATCGTTCCCAGCCCTAACGATACCACAGCACTCAGCGTTTCCCATCGATATCATCCTTTACCAATCCCATTTCCTTCTTCCCCTTCATTCTTCCTTTCTACACTAATTTCTGCTTCTTACCATTCCTATCTTTTCTCCGTTCTCTTCTTTTCCTGTTTCTTTTCCTCTCTTTTTCTCCTTCTTACCTTCTTTTTTCTCCGATATTTTCTTCGAAATGGGGATATTTTCTCCTATCTCCTCTGGTTAAACTACAGGCTGCATGTACCTATCAAATCACACCACCAAGAACGCCGTGGCCGGCCCGACTTATTGGTCACAAACTGAGCTGTAAAACCTCATATAATTAACAAACTAACATACCGCCAAGATTATGTAAGTGACTAACTGACTAAGACTCTCCCTCAATGTAGTGAAGCCTTCCAACCCCAATCCAGCCGCCGCAACTTGGGGACGGTTGGTCTAAGTAAAAAGGAAACATTTTTGTGGCGGCACACCTATAGTGTAGTCTAGATTCCATACCTCCTCGGGCTTCTCCTCCTGTTCCCATGTACCATGAGGGGCCCTTGACCACATGCCCGTAACGCTGCTACACTGGGCCACGATCCGATCCTTGACGCCACGATCCTAGACCACACACCCGTAACACTCCTACGGGGCATGGAGTAACGTTTAACGTTTAACTATCCCAACCAGCCTCTTTTTTTGGAGGGGGGGGGGACTAAAATGCCTTAAGACCAATGGCAATTTTTTACAAGGGGTGAAAATTTTCCTGGGTTCCCAGCTGCCATCCTCCTTGCATGCGGCTACGGGCTTGATCCCACAATTTCGCATTCTTTCAGATAACTCGAAGCGAGGTTTAAACCCTTCGGTGTCTCTTGCATGTTGACGGAAAACTGTTGCAACTTATGCTGTTACTAAACCTCCATATTGCCTCCACCTTCCCTTTCAACTATCAATTTCTTCTAATTCGTATCCTAACTCCCAAGTAATAAAACAAGAGGTTTTGACGGCTGAATTTTCAGGTGAACAAAGAAGCAAACGAAGCAGCTTCCTCATCTACTTCATATTGCAGGCCTACCCCACCCCACCTCTTACTGAGATTCTTTACACGTGTCTGCTTGTACGGTTTTCTGTGAGCCTTTTGTACATATACTGTCTAGTACATGTACAAAACCGCTTAAAAGTATAGTGGCCTGACGAGAGGAATAGCATTATTGGGAATCTTTGCATTTGATGATGTATTATGAACCAAAGTATATCCATCCTGAGACTAAATTTGTCATCCAGAGATATGCTAAAATCTAAGAGCTTCCGGGGGCTTCGCCCCTGGACCCCCCACCTGGGGCCTATACATGTTCCAGATTGACGTCACGTGTAGGTGGGAACGTCACAATATAAATTAAGCGATTCCTATCTTTAGATTTTGGCCTTGGGCCTGTACACGTGATGTCAACATGTATCATAGTGGAATCCCACATTGACAGATTGATACGTGACGGGACTGTGAGTGATGACATGACAACTGATCTAATCGAATCGAAAGATTAGATCAGTGGGCATAATGCCAACTTGTTTACACCGTAAGCTGACGTGAATAGTCAGAGTAACTTTGGTAAAGGGAACGTGTTTACATTTGTACGGTGGCACTGAAGGAACTTTTCGAAATTTCTATAGTTCGACTTTTTCATGCTTCAATGTTTCCCACTTTTTCGTTTCGATATTACAACTTTCTCTTGCTTAATGCAAACCAAAGAAAAGTTTCAAAATGGTACAAAAGAGAGGTTTAATCGCTCTTGCTGATCTATATACGTGTTCTTGCTCTAAGTTAGAGCAGGTCCTCGAATGTGAAGCTCCGAGAGAAAACCTCACAGACGAGGACAGCGTTCCCGTTCAAACCATGCCCTATGTCGCCTAAAAGGACTACCATCCAAACAATTGTAGCTCTCAGAAAAGTATGATGTATGCATGAGTGGTTCCTCGTTATGGGGCAAAAGCTGATTTTTGGTATGTTCAACTTAAAAAGCGGCTAGGCAAGTTACTTCGTTTGTCGGGAAATGAAATATATATCAGTGGCGGACCCAGGGGCGAAGCGAAGCTGTAATCTTTGGGTCGGGGGTGTAGACATTATGGTCATGTCTGCCGACAGATCTGTTAATGCCTAGCGCGAAATAGAACGCGAAGTGTGAGCTTTAGAGGATGGGGTCCAGGGTCACGACTTAGGGTCCCTGGTGGGGTCCAGGGGCAAAGTCCGGTGGGTGCCCAGGGGGGCGAAGTCCCGGAAGCTCTGAGGTTTCTAGCATATCTCTGGGTGACAAATTTAGTCTCAGGATGGATATATTTTGGTTCATAATACATCATCAAATGCAAAGATTCCCAATAATTTTATTGTATTAGACTATTCCTCTCGTCAGGCCACTATACTTTTAAGAGTTTGGGGTCCAAGGGCCCGCCTTAGGGCGTCCAGGGGCGAAGCTCCCGGAAGCTCTGAGGTTTTAGCATATCTCTGGGTAAAAAATAAAGTCTCATGCGAATATAATAGATATATTTTGGTTCACAGTACATTATCCAATGCAAAGATTCCTAATAATTTTAATGTGTTAAACTACCGTTATGCCACTATACTTAAGGAGCTGAACCTGACGTTCAGAATTTGAACACTATGTGTCCAGAATTTGAAAACTAGAGGCGCTAGGCGTTCAAATACGCCTTAAGTGTTCAAGTAGGCGTCCGGCGTTCAAAAATGGAGAAAAGGTGTTCAGAATCTTAACACTAGCGTTCAAAATATGCTTTGGACGCTAGGATGCGTTCTGTATCTGTTACATTTTGGTGTTCAAAAGTTGAACGCCTGAATTTGCAGTGAAGGGAAGACGTGCGGCACGCATTATTTTTTCCCAGAATGTTCGTTGGTAAGCCGGATCCTAGTGAATTTGCAAAATGGGTTTGAAGCGTAGGCGTAGGAAGATGCTCGAGAGTGGGGGACTGAACCTTGTTTCGGATCGCCGTCCAGGGGGGGGGTTGGGGTTGGGGAGGGGTCTGAGGTGAGGGGATGTCCCCCTCTCCTTTGGAAAATTTTTTAGATATTTGAGGATCCTTAGATGCAATTTGCATCATTTTGGACAAATTTTAAGGTAAATTACTGCAAATTTTTGACATTTCTTACGTGATAAACAAATAAGGAGTTTTCGTCCTTTGATCTAAGGGGCGGAAGCATAGTTCCGCCCCCACATTTTTGACTGAGGGAGCTTTAGTCTCCCAGCCCCCGATTCCTACGCCCATAGTTTGAACTCAAGGTTAGGGTTTAGAAAACGAGCTAAGGATACCCTTTCCATGGGTAATCGGGTGCTGCTGATCCCATGATGATGAAAGTGAGGAATAATGTCCAGAAAGTGGTTTTCAAGAATATCATATGACCAGAAATAGCGCGCATATAAGGAATCCTTTAATTCCCTTTCTTTCCCCGAGTTGCAGACGGATTCGGTAACTCGTCCAATTACACCGACGGCCGTTGATACCGCCGTCACATGCATGATCAATTTGCCCACGGGCCCTCAACTTAAATGGGCCAAATAGATGAAGAGCCAAAAATCGAAGTATCCGATAACAGACTGACCACGCACTCCCGTTCTTTCTTTCTCTTTTTTTCTTTCCATTCTCCGTCTTCCCTTAATTTCACACCCTTCCTTCCCCTTTCTTTCCCTTCTTCTCTTTTCTTTTCCTCCTCTCCTCTTTTCCTCTTCTTTTCCTTCCCCTCTCCCCTTTTTGCAGACAAAACCAAAAATTTGCCGACAACGACCAAATATTGTAGGTGTGACACCCCCACAACCCCGCTCGCTAGGGCTCTGGGCGGACCGTCCATATAGTTAGGAGTCATTCCCCCCCCCCCCAGGACTCAAATCGCCTGCGCACTTTTCAGGTTTTGATTGAACTTTACTCTTGCACCATCATTGAAATTGCTTCTAAGTATAATGATCTGATGGTGTTATTTTTAGGCCTAAAGGGCAACATGCCCAACCAGCGGCCATTAACTGTTCTATATTCTAACGAGAACTTGTCTACACGCCATAAACACTAATGTATGGTAAAGCTTAGCGAAGGTCATTGCTCACCAACCGGGCGTAGTAATACATGGAGTGACCTTTGATTTTCCCACAATTTGTTTCCCAAAACATTTGAAAAGAGCTAGCGTTCTTGTTAAAATAAAATAAAACTTTTACCCTGATAGGAATGGATTTAGAGTACTGGCAGTGGCGTCGCCAGACTTTTCGAAGTGGGGGACACGGGCGGCCAAGCGGTCCACCGGAGGGGAACACCCAAATGCAGTATGTTGTGTGATCGCCTGGCCTGGGGGAGGGGTCTCAGGGAAGGGAGTGTCCAGTCCCTTCCCTTGGAAAATTTTTGAAAAATTAGATGTCCTTACATGCAATCTGGCGCCACATATGCTACCTTTTGAAGTAAAATTTGTGTTAAAAATTTACGTATTTTTAGTATGTTTTGAGAACATTTTGTGCAATTTTAGCGCGATAGCGGGTCCTCTTTTTCATATCAACATCTAAGTAAATGGTGTGTTTCTGCACAGTTTTTATCATACCCAAAATCTCATTTGGGGGGCACCCGGGGGCACAGCCAATCTTTGAGGGCACGTGCCCCCTTCCCCTGGCGACACCACTGAGTACTGGAATATTATCGGATGAATGTGATGTCCTCGGGATTTGGGATATATCTTGGATTCGTAGTAAACACGTAAGACAGAGAGAGATGACAAAGGTGTGGTTTATCGTTCCATATCTATATTCTTACTACTGGGTAACATCTGTACTACATCACAAGGAACAGCTTCGTTTTGGCTTTCCTTCATGCAAGCAGCTCCCTGATGCAAGTGACCGTTTTCAAGGATACATGAGTATTATACTAGCTCTCTTACTCCGTAAATGCAGAGTAGTCATCTGACGCTGCAAGATAATGCCATATTCCATAAGCGTAGGAAGCTGTTTGAAAGTGGGGGGGGGGCGGAAGTGTATGTTAGTAACCAATGTCCGGGGGAGGGGTCTTAGGGGATGGTGTGCCTCCCCTCCCCTTTGGAAAATTTTTGACTATTTACAGTGCCCTAGATGCAAAATGGTGCAAGTTTTGACAGACTTTGGAGTAATTTTGTCCCTTTGGAAATTTTTTGACTATTTAAGTGCCCTAGATGAAAAATGGTGCAATGTTTGATTATTCAATGCCATATTTTGGCAGCGTATCATCAAAAGTGGGGGGGGGGGAGGGAAACAAGGCTTTCGCCCCCACCATCGAGAGTGGAGGGCGGTCGCCCCCTCTGACCCCCTTTTCCTATGCCTATATATTCTTCTTACTGTACTTTCGTGATTCCAAATTGCCATGAAATGAGGTTTTGCATCTACGTCCTAAGTATGAAAAGCATCCATGCTACCTCCCTAGACATAGTGTGTTTACAAGATTTCAGTTTTGACCGCTGTGACCACACATGACCTTTGACCTCCACCAAAACAACAGGGATCTTTCTCTCAATGTGGTTACTCTATATCTCAATTCTCAAGTATGAAGTTATCCATCATTGCTATCCTAAGATATTTCACAAGCCAAGGGTCACAAATACACACTCACACACTTATGCACACGCGCGCGCTCACACACACACACCGATACACAAACAATTTCCAGCGTGATTGCAAAGGTTTCTTTTTTCCTTCAGCAATCAAACAAAAATGTAGACAGCCTGCGATTTTATGGTATGTTTAGTGCGTGTTCATTTTCAGTTGTAGACAGTTTAATGCTTTATTTAGGGCCCATGCACAATTATGTAAATGTTACAAAGCTTATAGGGTCTTGTCCCCTGTTCCCTACATAGGAACATTACAGAAATGCGAACTAAGACGGGTTACAGAATCCCACATAGAAGGCGATCTTTAATTGGTCCAACCTAGAGAAACTTACTCGGAGCAGGTACTCACTTGACAAAATCGACCCTGCTGTTGTAGCAGATAAATGAAAACGGGTGCCGTTATACATTAAAATTTTCATTTCTTACATTTTGCAAATATCACCTTAAAGCAAGGGTTGTGATTCAACCGTCCTTGATGCAGGTATTTTGTCGAAAATGTAATCCAGGTTGTCGGGAAAACTCCCCTGTCAGCACTCCCACCCCTCATTCCCTTCTTTCATCGATCCCTAGGGACTGACCTCATGATGAGGCATTATACATACAACACTCAAAAAGAAGCAACACTGTTTTGTGTTTTCGAGTTAAATTTAATGCAAGTTACATTTGTTTGGATGGTAGCCTACTTAGGGGTCTGGGGCATAGACTCAAACAGGTACCAAGTTACTTGTGGGAGGGTTTTCTTCGAGAGCTGCACGGTAATGTGTAGCTCTATGGGATTGATCGCGGCAATGATTTACCTGTTCGTGTTCTCGGTGAAATCATGTCATTCTATACACTAGAGGACCTGTTCTAACTGAGAGCAAGAACACGTATAGAGGGGTTTCATGTGACGTCACACTCGTGGGATTCCCAGGCACTGAAGGGCAAAGCACACACGCAATAAGCGTATTTACAGCACACGCGCGCAGCATAACTACTGTGGCACTGAAGGGACATGTGTCTTCTCTCTCTTCAAACAAGAAAAGTTAGAGAACACGACGAAATTGGCTTGATTGTCTTATTCTTTGTGAGAGAAAACAACAAAAAATGCTCAAGTGTCGTGTTTTTGGTGTCGAGTAACGAGAGAACACGACGAATTTTAATTGATTGCCTTATTCTTTGTGAGAAAACACAAAAAAATTACTAAATTGTCGTGTTTTTTGCGTCGAGTAACGAGAGAACACGACGAATTTTACTTGATTGTCATATTCTTTGTGAGAGAACACAACAAGAGTTGCTCAATTGTCGTGTTTTTCGTGCCGAGTAACGAGAGAACACGACGAAATTTGCTTAATTTGTCGTATTCTTTGTGAAGGTTGGTTATAAAACACAACAAAAGTTTCTCAATTGTCGTGTTCGTTGTGCCGAGTGACGAGAGAAAACGACGGAATTTTCTTCATTGTTTTCTTTGTGTCAAATTATGATAGAACACGACGGATTGATAGAACACGACGGAATTTGCTTGATTTGTCGTATTTCCTCTGTCGGGTGGTAAGAAAACACGACGAAAGATGCTTAGTTGTTGTGTGTTTTGTGTCGGTTAGTGAGAGAACGAGAAGAAATTTGTTTAATTGTCGTGTTCTTTGTGTCTAATAACGAGAGAACTCGACGAAAGTTGTTAATTTGCCGTGGTCTGAGTGTCAGCAGGTGACAGTGCAAGTGGATATTTGCTGTATTGTCACGTTGTGCTTTTTGCCTCAAGTAACTGATGGAAAATAAGAACTTTACTAAATTGTCGTACTCTTTGTGTTGCTTTATAAAACAACATTAC
>WURT03020881.1:0-15824 GCA_009936505.3 Holothuria glaberrima | reverse complement strand
TAAGCGCATCTCTGTCTTGGAATTGAAAACGACATTGGCACATTTCTACGGTATGAATAGCGGTGGAACACCAGTGAACTTGAGTGAGCTCAAAAGCCAGTATTTGTATTACTTGAAGCTTATTTCGTTTAGTAATATTACCAAAGTACTGTACTCTACAAAACTTCTTGTGTCAAACAATTTGATGCTGTAACTGTGCTCTAAGTGAGGGCGGCACCTACGGAAAACTGGAAATAATGATATCTGTGAAACTTGGTGTAAAACTGATTCAGGCTTTCTATATTGTGTATGAATGTGTGTACTTTGAATAGGGTGGTGAATATTAAAAAGCATTCATATCCGACAAACTCCTCAAATTCCAGAGGATTGAACTTGGGTCAAATCAGGGGCGTGAAGCTAAAAGTTTGACATTACCAAAAGTTTAATTTTCGCTTTGCACTTATGTACAGTGTAGTGAATAAGCTTTGTATTTTGTAAGAAAACTGTACGTTTTAGGAATTTCCAAGTGATATCAAATTGCATGCATGAGAACAAAGGAATCAAACTGGTTAAATTATGTGACAATGATTTATTTATATTTTGAAGAAAGTTAAAGAAGAAATAAATTATTTTTGTAAACAGTTCAAACAGTGAGATTTGTCTGATGTCTATCATATAGCGTCTATCTGAGCACGGTATTGGAATATTCTTAGGTGACACATAACCTTGAATTTTTTGGGGGGCCTGACGGAAGTTTGGGGGGATAGGCCCCTCAGCCTCCCCCCCCCCCGTGGCTACGCCACTGCATTCGGAGTCTTAACTTTGATAATGACATTTCAGACGATTCCGCGTTGTTTCTGAAATAGTTAAACATGTATATTTGTTCAAAATGTAACATAAAGATACACTGTGCCCTACTGAAAAGTGGCAGCTAGCAGCACAAGATGAAATAAAATATTACTTTCCTCGACGACTTGCAATGTTATACTTAATGGGTAAAATCATCCTATGAGCTTTTCTAGGTGTAGCAGACGACAAGAGCAATTGACTGCACTGCCTAATTCCTCTAAGTTTTAGAGGAATTTGGGGAACGAGACAATGCGAAGCTTAGGTGTCGGCAAAACACCTAGTTTCAAAGAAAGAACAAGTGTTGTTTCTCCTTCTCTCACAGTTCCCTGTTGGAACAAGAATTTACGCCATTCTCTCCACACGACTCTGGATATCCCTGATTATTTTACATCACGAATGTACACTATCTCCGTTGCTTCCAAGGCAAAAATTTGAAGACTACCAACTGTTGAAATAAGTCTGAAAGTTTTGTGTTTTCCTTTACTTTGTAACTATAAACTTATTACTTCAATTGTTTTCCGTACAGTTGTCTCTTTTCCTTTCTCCATAACACGCATGAGAATGATTTGTACCTTTGCTGCCAGGAAAAATGAAAACACCTCAATAAACCACAGATACAGTAGCAAAGTAATAAAGCTATTATGTCATAGGCACTGAGGTCGACGAATTAGAATTTTAGCGAGCAAGTTTCTCTTTTAACTTCGTCATACTGTATCGTTGCACAAACGGGAATGATCTACAAACCTTGACAGAAATAATGGGACAAACGAGCAAAGCAAGCAACGGTGAGATCAGGGGCGGCACCAGGGTATTTTGAAAGGGGGCAAAGCATGTGGTGAATGATCGCTGCCTGGGGGAGGGGTCTAAGGAGAGGGGTAGTTTTTGTTACTTTAAGGTTACCTAGATGGAAAATGGTGCTGTCTTGGAGATATTTTTTGAGCTGATCATATTAAGGCTGGAAAATGTTCATAATTTAGTGAATTCTATTTTTGGTAGGGTGAAAGAGGCCAGTCCTGGTGGAGAAGTCTAAAGGGAGGGTTTCCCCCTCCCCTTTGAGAAATTTTTGTCACTTTAAGATTGCTTAGATGCAAAATGGTGCCGTCTTTGGGATATTTTTGGAACTGATCATATATGGCTGGGAGATGTTCATAATTCAGTGAGTTCTAGTTTTTGGTTGGGTGAAAGAGGAGAGAAGCCTTTGTTGTCTAAGAGAACTTTATGTTGTCAGCAAACCTCCTGAAGCACCCTTTTGGATACTTTACTGCCTTCTATTCGGGAAAGTTTTTACGCAAAAATACGTGCGTGGAGTCCACAGAAACATTCTTGAAATATTATGAAAATTTTCCTTGCTTCATTTGTGCATTATGAAAGGGTATCTAAGGGCTGCAAACACCAGAATAGGGCCTCCTGGACGCTCTGGATTAATTATATGAATCAATATAGGCCTACCCCACCCCTCCTCTTCTCTTCTTCTTTTTCTTTCTTTTTCGCTTCCTCCTTTCTTCTTTTTCGCTTTCTCCCTTTTTTCTTTTTCCCTCTTCTTTTCCTTCCCGTTTCCCCTTTCTTGCAAATTATAGGGGGTGGCCGCCCCTTCCCCCCTGTGGCGCCACCCCTGGGTGAGATCCCCATTCCCCTGTCTGCATCCCCATTCCCCGGCCTGTTCAATGTTGCAGCAGTCCAATGTGTTCTGAGACTTCAACATTGATACGGGGAGCGGGGTTGGTCCAATGTACTTTTGTCGAGGATTGTAGCTTATAGTTCAAATGGGACGTGTGGGAAGGGGAATGACAGGCGAAGCACGCGTTTGGGTAAATTGCTCCAAAACTAGACTAACTGACAAAAGAGAAGAACAGGCGGAAGATGACCTCAATGCATCCAAGCTGTCAATGAAAGGATGCTAAGAGATAACCAATGTGATAGTATGCAGATAGGATGTCATCTCCGAACGCCTGAGCTTATCACCTTTTACTCTGATCATGGACGGCCAGACTCTTTTCTTTGTGAAAAAAGTGAATCTTCCTCCTATCAGTTGGCTCTGCTACCGGTTTTTCTGTTTCAAAAGAGAAATGGGGTGCTTTGAATACCAAGTGACAATTTTCTGCTTGTTTCCGTGTAAAAACATTGAATATTGAAGGTAAACCAAGGTGTTATTTTGCATGATTTTATCAATTAAGTCACAAAAATATTGTCAAGTGATTTAAAGCAGCCATTCCTGAATTAGGATGACGAGGTACACTAATTCAAAATGGTGGGGACTGAATTTTTCTTGTAATGTAACGGTCCACCGAATACGAAAAATATGAATATTGCTTTTCACCATTTCGAGTGATTATGATCAGTTCCTCCTCTGTTGAGCCACTCTCCTAAAGTCAATAGATGCATTAAGACCAGCTCTGACACCAATTTTAGATACTAACACTCTAACCAAATGAGATACACCTTTCCCTGTTGTCCAACAACTTTTGAAACAAGCACATGCATGCTCTTTCCTATATCCCCGCAGAGTCAGTACTATGCCAAGAGCCGGTGTATAAGTTAGTCGTGATCATTTGTACTACATTATTGTAAGAACGTTAGAGAATTGCTGTCTTGCGAAAGGACAATAAGCTTCACGCAGTATGAAAATGATACAAACAGGGTGAACTTCATAATAAGGTCATTCAAACAGGTGGCGCCGGGCGAGTGCAAGGAGCGTGATCTCTTTCGGAAACGGCTGCCCCTCCCGCCGGAGACACTTCAATTTTATCAGAAATTCTTAGTGAGCATGATAAAGTGTGTAATCCCCTACGGGGGGCCAGTAGCCCCGACGAAACTACTTGTCTCTGCTTTCATGGAAAGAACATTCTTTAAACAACACCCCAAGTTTTCAAAAATTCGTCAGTAAAACTCCTAACTTTCAAATTTTCTAAAGACAACCTCCAAATTTTGATATTTTCTGCAAGAAAAACCTAGGGGTTTTTCTAATTTTCTTCAATTAAAACCGAACATATATGGAACGTTCCGTGCCCCCCAAAAATTTGGCTGCGTTGTACTTCTAGTACCCAGTCACCGTAGTGTCGGGGCTTTGAATCGCCGACCTCGCTATTAGGGAGCTTGGCCACAGTCGGGCAAATTTTACCCCTACCACTATCATTTAGCTGGAAAAAACCATTAATAAATGAAAATTACTTTGATGGTAGTTGTTAGTTTTGAAATTTATGCGTTTGTGAAGTAATGTTTCGCGTTTACTAAATTTGACTCATTGAATAGGCTATGACACGGGCGTGGATCCATTTCCAAAAGTGTGGGGGGGGACTTTTCACCATTTGCGAATCGCTGTCCTGGGGAGGGGTCTAAGGGGTGGGGGTCCCCCTCCCCTTTGGAAAATTTTTGCTCACGTAAGGTGGGCTAGATGCAAAATGGTGCTACATTTGGTGCTAAATTTGAATTGAATATATCACCAAGAATTTCTACTTTTTTAGGTAGTTTTTTTTTTTCATTTTGCTTGCTTAAGTGAATTTTTTACTCAGTCCTTGGGACAAATCAGAACTACACTTCGTGAAGTGAGTGAACAGTAAATTGTTAAACTTTTTACCATTTACGAATCGCTGTGATGGGGAGGGGTCTAAGGCTTTGAAGAAAAAATGAAATTAGGAGGTGTCTATATAGCAAATGGTGCCATATTTGCGCGAAATGTAATATGTAGTGTCAATTCGTAATCACAGTTTTAGTTTTCATCATTTTTGAAAAAGTGTGGGGGGACTTTTAGGCGATGTCCCCCTTCCAAAAAGTGAGGGGGACGCGTCCCCCCGTCCCCCATGATCCACGCCCATGGGCTATGACTCTTATGTTACCATGGACGCCGATCGGGAGGAAGGCGTAGAGGGTACATGTCTTCATTCCTATTTGAATTGGGAGATAAAAGAAAATGGTCATGCACTTTTGGTGCCAGAAGCAATAATCAAAATGCTCCCATATTCCTGTCAAGGTCTTAACTGCTTAAGGGAGAACAAATCCAGTGCTTTTCTCTCAGCGAGGGCAGATTTTTCAAAGAAAGCATATAATTTTCGGTAAGCGCGGGCACCAAGGAGTACCCTTATTTATTTTTCTTTCACATCCTATTTCATATACATACAAACTCTCTACCTTTATCGAGTAAACGCTTAGATAGTCTCTTAAATTTTCTTGTATTTTTGTGCGTTAGGGTAAGCGACTCGGACAGCGGGAGATTGACCCTCAAACAGCAGACTGGATGGATACGATTGGACGGTAGTTATTGCCAATAGGGGCCGTACGCCCTAACGGTTTATCTTTATTTCCTCTCAATGAGTATAGATTCTTTCAGCAAAAGACAAGCCTTTCAGCGCGCTTCTCGGGCTTGAGACTTTCATTGATTCAGTTTCTTCCGGACGTCTATTCCATACAGCTGAATAGAGCAATCAAAAGCACTTTTTGCGAGCTTTGCGGTTTCACAATTCAGATTGTCTGGCAAAAATTACTAAATTAACATTTAACCCTGTAAATAAAGTAGGCCTAGATACGTATATTGTGCAAAATTAGCCCCGTCACGGAATGATATTGTATTGGATTTTCATCGAAGCTCCACTTCCACCCCTGTCACCACCATTCCTATAACCCGTCGCCCCAGTGTTGGAGCTCCGGGTTGTTGCTGCTCCCCTGTCTAAGAGTTTAACGACCTGGTGCAACCTCGTGTAAGTACTTGCCCCACACCAGATGCTTCATTTGTACCAATCTCTATGATTTTCGAACATGTGTTACCAGTGGCGGAGCTAGGGAATTCGGTCGGGGGGAGGGTCAGAATGGCCTGTAGGGGCGCTTCGAAATAGGCAGATATTCTATGCCTCAACACGGTAGGTCATGGCTTTTCAACCTTTTCTTTCAGATTTTCCCTCCTTGTAGAAAACTGCTTTCCCAATCCTCCGCCCCAAGTATTTCTTTTAAAACATATTTGCATTTTCAATCCCTTCCTTTTCACATTCTAGTGTAAAGGCGACTATTTTAGTACACTTAATGGTCATGTTTTTGTGAGGTCCGGATTCAGGATTTTACGTAAAAAATGACTTACTTTGTGAGGATAAAGATTAAATCTGCTATAGCCATGGCCGTAGGGGACTGTTTTTCTCGGGGACGGGGGGGGGGAGAGGGGTGGAGTTTCCCAACTCCACAGTCTGGAGTATGAAATTTAACTGTCCAATTTTCCGCCAGACTGAGAAAATAGCTGCCCGATTTGGCCGGGTTTCTGACATTTGGGGGACCTCCCCCAGCCCAATGGCCAGTACGGCCATAGCTACAGCCTAAGGCAACAAACCTAAATCGGGCAAAATTTAGGAAATAAGTCGCTGTTAGATTTACGCTACATTCTTGGCACCTGGAAATCAAAATAAGAACACAAAGAACCATTCGTATCCACGAAATCGTACATCATGTCACCGCTTTGCAACAGCCAGCAATTAAGTGCATTGTGACGGAAGGTCTGCATGGCCCTTTAGATTACCTTCTTCATGAAAAATGAAAGTTATCTTTATAAGATGTGATTTTCTGGCATTTAAGAATCAAGAAAAAACAGAAAGAAGCTTTTAAATGGCATTATCATACAGCGTCAGATGAACACTCCGCATATACGGAGTAAGCGAGCAGGTTATCATGCCCATGTATCCTTGAAAATTGTCACTTGAAAGAAAGCAAAAAGGAAACTGCTCATCAGATATGAGTGTAGTACTCAAATCCATTCCAACTAGGACAATAGTTTTATTCTATTTTAAACAAAGGCTCTTTCAAAGGTTTTGTGAAACAGTTTGTTGGAGATTTTGGGGATCTGCTTAAACTATTTTTATTATACATGTTGACAAATATCCCGGACGAGAGTGGGACTGTTAATGCAACAGCCCTCCTCAACATCTTCCTTGGAACTGAGAGGGTGGAAAAGGTCACTCTCTGTTGCAACTCCCTGCTCTGTGTATTTTGTATCACACCGGTAGGGAAGCAACGACCTAAGCAAAGCTCAACCATACATTAGTGCCTTTATAGCGTGTAGACAAGTTTGGGCTAAACCTACCTCACAGATCACAAAAGATAACCCTTCCCATTAGAATATAGTAGGCGTACAGATAATAGCCGCTGTTTGGGCATTTTGCTATCTGAGCCTAAAAATAACACTATTATATCATGTTGGTGGAAGGCAATTCAAGTAATGGTGCAAAAGTGAAGTACGGTAAAAACCTAAAAAAGGAACCCGACTGGCGATCTTAGTCCGTCAGCAAGGAGGGGAGGGGGGCGACCGACCCCTGACTGTATGGTAACTCCGCCACTGTGTCTTTCGAGCTGTTAAATTACTCTCCTTTTAATACCTTTCCACTTTCTTTGCGACAACAGCCCCTCTTTCTGTGTAGCCAAGGATAACCAATCCGTCATGTTTAAAGGGAGATCGGTGTTCCTATTGGTCGACATTGTTAGACGGAAATTTCTAAAGATAATGGTTCCATACACTTCTCTACCCATGTATGAGGCTGATCGGTTTGTCAGGGACGGACATTTTTTGTGTTTTGATAGAGAAAAGGGCTGCAAAAATCATGTGATGATATTTGCATTGAAGTTATAGGTTTTACGTTTAAGGGTATCATCAACTCTACCAGATTCTTGTAAAAGTTAGTTACCATGGTGTGTTACTAAATATAGAATCAACAAAACATCCGTTTCATGGACGGACAAGATAAATTTGAGTTTTTCACTTTTCGGTATTCTTGTCAGATTTCTATCTTAACTTACGCAAGTTCACAAATAGTTTGATGTATAGAAACAAATGCTGTATGAGTTTCCTTGTTTAGCAGATGTGTTTCATTTTCAAGCAGTCTTTCATTTTTTGTATGTGGAACAAAACAAAAGTATCTCTAGGCGTCATAGACGGACGTCATGGACGGACAGCAAAGGTCACCCAGAGGTCAACTTACTTTGAAAAAATTCAAAAGTTACCAGCTGAGAGCTACTTATTAGCTCCATGATGCTTCACCATAGACTTTGCGAAATTCCATTCCTTTTTGGGTTGAGGGCTTAAAAACTGCACGATTTGTCATGGACGGACATTTTTCTTGTCGTTGATGGAAATAAGCAAAGTTTTTTAATCTTGGGCTTTTTTTCTTTTATTGCTCAGGTTTTTTACTACTCTCAGTGCAGGGGGTGAATGTGAATAGTAAGGCTCATTACTATGTAGACACTCATTTCCTCATTGGTTCTGCCGTTTAGTCATAGGGGAGTTAAAAATAGTTTGCCATGGACGGACTTTTTGATACGGTGTCCCTCTATGACAGAATTTCTATTGTAAATACTTCACACATAGTATTACTAAATTTTCACCTGATGGCTCCACAATGGAGGTCATATTAAGGATTGATAACTTAGCAGGTTTGTTACAAAAAATATTTGCCATGGGAAAAGAAAGAAAATTTCTTCTGCTGATTTTGTGTCATGGATGGACATTCTTGCATCAAACATAACCAAGTGAAATTATTATAACACTCCAATATTTTCCTTTTAAATTCAGCAAAATTATGGAATGGAGCCCTTAACTTGAAACAGTTTTTGCCTAAATCAATTACTGGAATAAATGTGATTAGGGGAAAGGTGTGTAATTTGGACCCCCTAAATACAAATCCCCACAAAAACTAAGTTAAGCTCAACCTGCTCTCAGCAGTAGCATTGGGAAAGTATCAGAACACACTATTTGTAGGAGAGTTTATACATTCCTAACATTATCTCTGTGGAAGTTATGTATAACAAAAGAAAGTTGCAGAAGTGGTCCAATTTACACGACACGTGTGTAATTTGAACCAGTCGGGTGTGTAAAATGAACCACCTGATGCGTGAACTTCTGCCGACAACTCCAGTGCAGACCGAGACTGGTCACATGCCTCATGCACTGGGAACTCATTAGGACGCATAAGCCCAAGCCTAAAGTAACAATTAAACAAACTGCTGAAAAAGCACCTATGTGTAATTTGGACCACTGCTCCATATTACACATCACGTTCATTATTATGTGTGTAATTTGAACCGCCACGTATGTGTAATTTGGACCACCGGTCCATATTACACATCACGTGGTGGTTCAAATTACACGATGTTACTCTTGGTGCGAAAATCTCACTAGCGTAGCCAATGTCGTTTGTATCGGAATTATAACAGCCTAACATGCAAGAGGTGTGATAATATTTTGTCAATATTATCATGCCTTGGGGATGAACACACCATTTCCGAGTGAAAATTCAACATACATTCACCTCGGAAATAAGATCAATTCACCCCTTTCAGTAGAATTTACACAGAATTTAGGAAATCACCCGATATCTTCGATTGCGAAGTCAAACGTGAGCGTAATGGATTAGGTATCGAGGGAACATACAAGTCAGATACTCTCTCCTCCACTGATGGAATGGTGCCAGTGGTTCGAATTACACACCGGTCCAAATTACACGGCTTTCCCGTTAGGAATGTCGGTCGATGACATGCTTTTAAAAACCCCATACATAAAATGGTATATTCCAAGACATTTGGACATTGTCAAGTATTTTTTTTTTTCATTTATTACATTAAGTAGTCATGTCTGTCAAAAGTATGGGACAAATTTCAACATTGTATCATTAAATAAAAATTTTGGTCTCACAGTCAGCATCTAACCGATCACCCTCGTGTGTTCTAAAAATGTTCAGAAACCAAGAATCAGAAGCTGAAATGTCAACATGAAACCGAGTAGATACGAAGCTGTTTACGAAATAAGTTAAATCTTCCCCAAACTCTGCATGGTATGAGATTAGTAATTCAAGATTTCTGGTCAAACTACTCTTCCGTACCGTTAATTTCCCTCCCCACCCGAAAGTCCCCTGCATCATCAAACAGACTCGACCAGCTGTTGGTCCAAGTAACTCAAATAAAACACAAACGGTCATTTTTACGGTCTGTTTGCATCCATTCCAGTTTACATATAGTCCACTCTGCTGCCCACAATTTAACAAAAATTCTAAATTTTTAGGGGCCTCACCCTCCGGACTTGCAAGGGAGCATTGGCGTTCGGGAAGATATTTCCCAAGGAAGGGAGAGGTGTCTATATATTTGCCTTGGAAATGATCTTACTTTGACCTGTCTGAAATCAACATTATTTTGTCGGGGAAGGGCTGCCGTATTCAGATCCCCACCTAATACACTATGCAAGAAATCATTGCTCTTAGACCAGGGATCCTAAGGAGGGCCCTTAAACCCCAAGCAGTTTGGGAAGCATTTTGCTCTCCCGAGAGATCTTCCTGGCCGTTATGTTAGCCTGTTCTGTCACCTAAGTTTGAAAAGCAGTGTGCCTCCTTTATGTTACGATAATATATTCTTTTTTGCAGATTGCATGTTTGGCTGGAGTTCATGGAATACAAGTTGCTACTTATTTGTTCAAACCGAAAAGAATTGGCATGATGCTAAGGAAGCCTGCTACTCACATGACAAGTCGGCTCATCTCGTTTTCATAGAGAGTGACGCTGAAAATGATTTTATTATTGATTAAATAGACCGAGAACTTAGCAAAAATTGTCTTTTATCTGATGATGTTTGGTTAGGATTGATAAAAGATGACGGAGGTGAGTGAAATAAAACTAGGTTAAAGTTAGAGGCAAAGGTAGCAGTTAAACAAGAGGACAATTGCTATAGCCTCATGATCCCCACTGCGGGCCTTCTCTCTTCTTTCTCTAGTACTGCACTATCTAGGCGTTACTTATTTGATCGAAGATTTTATTAAACGAAACCCGCTGCAGGAACTGATACGAAAACGTTTCAATGAGTATCAAATCGTAAGATGCTTCATTAGAAACTAAGGGTGTACAAATTGCATCCCTCGTCCCAACAGTCATGGATTCTATTAGATTATCAGTTATGATGGCTAAAGCATTGGTACAACGGGACCAAAACACAAAACACCCCAAAATAGCATATTTTGTCACATTGCCAGAAAAACTCAAGCAACCCCTTTATATCTGCGACCATTGGTCTGCTTCATGACCTATTTTTCACGTCCATGCTTTTTCATTGTAATTGTTGCTATGTCAACTTGGTAGAAATAATGTTCCACAATTCATCGGTAAACAAAATACTTCCTATCCCCATAGGCTTCAAAATTGTAGGAGATGAAATAAATATGTTACAATAATTGGAGATATACTTTTAACAATAGACGTAAGGACAGCTTGCAGCCACAGTACTTTCAATTACGTCATCACTAAGTTATCATTGAGGTTTCTAAATCATTTAAGACAGGTCTCCATCACTCGATTGTGGCAATGAACTTGCTGATACAGAAAGCAAGCATATCCTCCGTCATGTTTTAAGTACGATGAAAACTATATTGCAATTGTCATGATTGTTATAAATCACATTTTTTTTCAAGTCATGGCCATACGCAGGAAATTTTCTGGGGAAAGAGGCGAATCCAGGTTGAAATACCGCGGAAAAGACGCCAAAGACGCTTCGGGAGGCGAAACCCTCCCTCAAGAGCGTGGGGTCCAAGGGCCCGCCTTGGGGCCCTTGGTGGGTTCTAGGGGCAACACCCCGATGAGGATGCAGGGGAAAAATCCCCCTGAAAACCTGGTGTATTAACGACTTTTTAGACATTAGA
Source organism: Holothuria glaberrima (assembly GCA_009936505.3). NCBI lineage: Eukaryota > Metazoa > Echinodermata > Holothuroidea > Aspidochirotida > Holothuriidae > Holothuria > Holothuria glaberrima. Next base: position 4,354 of record WURT03020881.1, on the reverse strand, counting down.
ATGATGCATTTTAAGCTCTTTTAATTGACATAAACCGTGCTTTGTACAGACCACAAAAATTACAGTCTAACTTCATGTTATAGCCTAACTCCAGGCAGGGAGTTGCTACTTGACTCCCTGCTCCAGGCTAACACTCGGTCGAGATTGATGATGTAGTCAAATAGCAACTCCCTTGTAGAGGCACCATGAAAGCAGCGGAGAGGGGTTGTGGTGAGGGTTTCCCTGGACTTTGAAACAATAATTTAATGTAACTTGTGTTACAGGAAGTAAGAATGAAAAACAAGTACTTAAAAAAGGTGCTTGTGAGTCGCACCGAAAAAATCGCATATTTAGACTTTTTAAAGATATGAGTAACAGATGAAAATAAGAAAAAATCCTCAAGAAGAAGGCAGCTGTACCTTTCTCCCCCGCCCCCGCCCCCGCCCCGCCCCCTCCCTTCTCAATTCTCTAATTGCCTGTCCCATCATTTTCGGAAAGTCGCAAGTCGCTCCTTAACTATCTTTAATAGTCAGGCTCCGAAATCGAAAGAGATCGATGTGACTGAAATTTGCCTTGCAGTTTCGGTGGGGGCGGGAGGGGGCAACTGCCTTGCTGGGCCCACTGAGTACAGGTACAACCATTTTTCGCACCTTTATTATTATACAGTCTTTGGATACATTCGAGTTTTCTGATGAGAAACCCATTGCAAATTCAAACCCTTATTTGCTCATGGTGTGAATTACTATAGAATAGCACAGCCTAGCATAGCACAGAAGAGCACATCACAGCAGAATATAGCCACAGCATAGTAAAGCATAGCTTAGCAATGCATAGCAAAACATAGAAAAAGCATGGCGTGGCAGCCCGCAGTACATTCCGGCAGGAAAACACTATTTTAGAAACACTTGCATGGACTGAAGCTTATATTAATATTTTAACTTTAATACATGGTTTTTATCGTTATGCAGAATGGAAATGGTATAACACAACAGCAAATCTACCAGAACGTGGTCCAAGGAAAATTAGAGTCAGTAGTGCTGAAGATGAGTTTTGCGCCCGCATGGTCAGATCAAGGGGGAACGAATGGCATGATAAGAAATGCTACAAGTATAATTTTGTCTTTGTTTGTGAAACTAGAAATGTGAAATGAAATCTTGCTTTGACAATGTCTTCTGTAACTTCGCTTTCAGTTTAGTAATTGCTGATGGAAATACTAAGTCCGACGTAGTACTTTCATGGTAGAATAAGTTAGTCTTTGGCGTCTGTTCAGTTGCCCTTCTTAGGTTTCATTCCAGTACTGTCGCATAAAGGGAGCCCACAGAAGGTCTGGATCATTTACACAATTGTTGATACTAGAATAAAGCATTGAACTGTCTAATAACGGCTTTTAAACAGACCACAAAATCACAGTCTAATTTCTTCAAGATCAGCGAGATTGATGGTGGGAAGGGGGAGGGTTTTATATAACTGTGTGCAGCTGTAATCGATACAATTGCGACCCTTTTTTATGAATTGGCCAATGAAGGAGCGTTTGCGAAATCAGACGACGGTTGCAGAAAGTCAATGTGCTCACCCTAATGTGTGTTTGATGAACATAAGGTAGTCTTGTATCCACTTCGGCAGTGTGTTGCGTGGTCAACCTCAAATCCGACTGAGCCTTGATGAAGGTGACCAGGAATACCTACAACTCATCCCCGACGAGCAGTCAGGTTGAGTTACATCACATTTCAAAAGGATTTTACTTCCCAGTGTTGGACATGGTGTCTGTTTCATGGCAGAAAGTTATGCAGTACAGTACTCCTATTCCCCTGACAGCCTGGATTTCTTTAAAAGATAGTGACTTCGAGAATAATGTAGTAGGGATCACTTACGGACACAAAACCCTTAATTTGGGATTGTTTTTCCAACAATATGTAACAGTTACGCCACAGAATAGTTTCCCCATACATATAAATCTGGGAGGGGTTAGGTCTCTGGTTAAATTTATTCCAAGCAATATTCCACTTCCGGAAGGGTTCCGAAAATTATGGTGGGGGTGTAGCACCTCCCCACACAACCCCCACGGTAAGACCCCCCTGGAAGGTGCACAACTCTTATAAGTACACTTCATGTGAGAACAACCCTTGTCGTACAGTGTAAGTAACCTTTATGACAAACCATAGATGATGTCAAGTATCTGACAACGTTGTAACTTCGGTTCACATTGAAATGTAAAAGGAAAATAGAAGAACGTGAAACTTGAAAAGCACACACATCAACCTAACTAGGAAACTGCCTAAACCTGCTTTCTTAATTTTGCCTAAGTGACGTAGCTCTTCTTCGTGCTATTGTGACGTCATAGTGACCTTGATGACCACAGACAGAGTTTGGAAGAGGATAAGTGGTCCTCCGGGAGAAGAGGATGTCAGTACAAGGACATGCTTCAGTAATTCGTTTGTGTGGTGTCTAAGATAACTTTCAAAGAAATTAATTTTAATTAAGAAGTAGGACAAACTATCTACCTGATGTAACTTTTAGGTGCTTCCTGTATTAAGGAAATGATTGATTTGAGATCGCGAGTTGTTAGAGAGAAGATTATTGGAGGAAACTTCTATATTTTCAGATTTTTCATGTAGCAGGGGCCTAGCCCTAGAGTTTTCGGCCCGTCTATATAGATGTTTTACTGATACCCAAACCACCATTTAACATATCTCACCCCTTGACAACATTTCGTACACGCCATCATGTTTCTTCAACACCTTGCCTAGCCACTGGTATTCATTTTCGATTGAGCAACCACTTTGATAATCACTAACACATTCACTTTTATCGTGATAGTTGTAACAAATTCAAATAATGCAATTTGTTTCAGCAAAAGGTACTCGGGCGTAGGATTTTGTTCACTTTTTAGCATTATTCTGTAGATGGTATGTTGTGATAGTTATTTTATACGAGTATAACGTTGAAGCTGTTCGACTGAGATAAACGTTGTACATTATATAGTTCTGTAGAGTTTCATTTTGACGTGATTAATTTGTAGGTATTCATTTATTACATTGATAAAAGCAGTTTTATAATAGTTTAAGTGAGCGATTGTAAAAACCATACTTTCCAATGAGTGCTTTAATGTGAATAATTTGCAAATTCATATTCGAATCTTACACAATTATTTTCCATTTCTAGATAAAATTTGTGTAGATTAATCATAGACAACTGCATGTGTTCATAGGAAATCGAAGGATATGTTAAAAGATGAACGTAGTACATGTTTTATCTGCTAAGTTAACATTTAAACCGAGTGACAATTGATCATTTGACTTAGATTGTTTAAAAGATATCTTTATTATATTGTTGCTTGTTACTGCAGATTTGTAGACAAATAATTTAATAGATTTTAAATACTCAACTTGAGGCAAAAGTAATTCATTTGCGATACGTTTATATTAAAATCATGATGATTCTGTATTCATTTATTCCTTTCCAATTTTCACTACAAAATATGTCTCTAGAAAAGTTGGTCAAATTGCAGTTTAAAAATTCACTTGCTTTCAGTATTTTTGAAGAAATGTACAGCTCATACCAAAAGTGGGGATGAGGATGCTACCTTTTTCAGGTGCTGAAACCCTTCAAACCCCACTAAAACATCCCCTATATGTAACAAAACAATTTTTGTGAAAATTAAACTATTAGTTGGTGTTAAACACGTTTACAAAAATCGTGAAGTGGGAGGACCGTGACCGAGGTGACAGCACACAGAGTGCAAGAAAATTTACGATGCTCTCTAACAGTTTGTAGCAAAGCTTCAAAAGATGTTCATTAGAATTTTGGAAGGACACCTTATCCTATACTCTGTATAATTCTATACCCTAATTACTGTTTGGAATCGTTCTGAAATTGGTGGGCATGATGGGCTTGGCATGCGTATGGACTGAAAATCAAGGGGACCATGTGATTCTTTGGTAGCCTACATTTTAATGGGTGTGTTCTTTCATGTAGGGCCCACAAGGGCATCGACGGGCACCCATGCAGATGTTTGCCCAAAGGGGCCCCATACCTGCCTCTTTGTGAAAGAGCCGAACTGTTTTGAAAGAAAGTCCTAGAACCTAAAGATTTGCTTTCGATTTTTAAAACGCAGTGTTAAAGACCAACACGTAAAGTGAAGAGTTAATACCAATGTCCCTCTTTGTTCTATTGTATATACACTTATATAGTACAGCTGTGAGATAAAAACCAGACTTTTATCATGCACTTAATACAGAGTATCTAGCACTTAAAATAGTTCTTATTAGGTCAGCTATTTCTATAGATATAGATTCCCTTAAAATTTTTCAATTTTGATATGAAATCAACTCATCCGCAACCCTGCACATGTCCTTTTGGGATTTGACTTATACCG
>WURT03020870.1:0-15824 GCA_009936505.3 Holothuria glaberrima | reverse complement strand
CCTATTGCTTCCGTCGGGGCTTAGAGTAGCTGGCCCCTAGTCAGGGCGCTTGGCCCCCATGTCGGTAAATCCAAGCATCATCCCTGGCTGAGCCTGCATGCAGTTTTTCCTTTGGGCAATGAAGTATACCCCAAAATATTGAACTTGAACATATGGCACCATTTTGCATCTGGCCCTCCTCCTCTTAGACTCCTCACCAGGATAAGAGGAAAGTGTTTGGCCAGATATCCCCTACTTCCAAAATCAAATCGACGCCCCAGTGGTTATTGGTATTTTGTAGTTTTATGAACTACGAAGGTATGGGAAAATAATGCAAGATTTGGGGTGGATGGGAGGGAGGTCACGAGTGCGTGGTGACTTGTTAAGTGATAATCCTTTGACAAAATGTGGGTACATTCACTATATGCTGTCGGTACATTTACCTCATTTTCATCCCTGCCCCCCCCCCCATTTATATCACCCCAGTTACGTTACTGTACAGGAACCCTTTAAAGCTTTCTCTTCGTGATATAGAATCAGGTCAATAAATAGCTATGACATTTTATTTACACTGAAAAGAAATTCAGAATTGCACAGAGCAGATGCAAGAACATACCTCAACAAACACGTGATTATCTCAACGGATCCACTGCTTTCAGGCTTTAGGCGATTACAGGTGAATTTAATACGAAGACTTCATCTTTGAGAATGTTTCAAGGTAACATAACTAAACATTTGTGTATACGTCTTATGTCCTCGGGAGAACTAACAACGGTATAGGCTTACATAAACAACTTCAAAATTTCATGACAAATATTAAATGCACGCAGTAAGCCAGGTAAACCACAGAATGTTATAATACAGAAGGCATTGCTATCTCAAAAATTGACTCAGGATTCCATATAATAAGAAAGTTTAATGCAAAATTGAAGTTAAATCTTTAAGTTCAGGCTGTCCATAATGGATATAGATACTTGAATAAGTGTCTAAAGCTGTGAACATATTCGCATCTTTCCATTTAAATTCTGCCAAGGACCGTCAAATAATGACGATGTAGCCCCATGTACCTATGTGATAGCGCACATGCACGCAGCGACGAAATTCCTTAAACTAACCGTCGACGGTTATCCATCCAACCCCGCCAGACACACAAACAAACATAAGCCATCATCCAATGCTGTTAGTGGTATATGTTTCACCTGCTCAAGTTTAACTTAGCAGCTTAGGCTACCGTCAATCACTTTTAGATCAGCCGCTCTAAACATATTAGTCATGACCTTACCGGGGGGTTGCTTGGGTCTTTTACGAGGTCAAAAAGAGGTCACGAATAAACCAATACATTTACATTCATTTTATGTTTTGAATGGGGTCGTGGATGAAAAGGGGTTAACAATTACTGATTATGTTACATAATACCCATCACTTGATAATCTTAGCGACAAGTTAGGGATGTTATATTCTCCGTCAGCTTTTATGAAAGGATATATGAAGGATATTTTCTCAAATACAATCTCACTGTAACTAGATAATCGCAAATTATTTCAGTGTGATTTTTACATATTCTAATTTGATACAGTAAGGTCTATCATTCATCGATGTCAAAGAATCGTTTTACACCACGCTTATCCAAGCATATCTGGCAAAAAGTAATTGGCCGTTGATATTCTAGTACACTCTTTTAAAAACTGAAATTGGATCTTTACACCGATGATCTGTGTCTCAATTTGGTCCATTTTAGACCTTTATTTAGTCAAAAATGGCTTTATCAGATTCTCTCTTTACATTTCAAGACAGAGAAGGGAGTCAACCTGGGAATACGGAGGCGTTGCTGCCAAAGGGTTCGAAAAAACAGCAGTTGAAATGACCAAGCGGCGAGAACAAAACCTAATTTACGGTCTTGTCCAGTTATTTCCGTGCCTTCCCATCAATGTGTCAAATGACACACTAGTCTTCGGAGTTAGCTACATTGGCTTAATCGTGCAGACAACACGAAATTAAGATTAAGATGGATAGCGTAGATATGATAGAAAGCCTTTTACAATCATGTGACGAATTTTTTTTCTATAGCCATCCGGTGGAAGTCCGCAACCATAGACAGAGCTGAAAGCGACTGCAGTCCCGAGCCATAGTACAGATGAAGTAAATTGCTGTTTGTCACGCATCAAAGCTGAAACACATTTTCTTTAGCCAAAAGAAGAAAACTGTACACAATTTGTAGAGTGCTTTTGAAAATGTTTGTCTGCAATTTTGATTATCATGAACTCCATTTAGCTAGATTGAAAAAAACAAAACAAATGTGACTGTTGTGGCACAATCGAAGAGACCCGTGTTAAATTTGTGGTGACGTGAGCTTTTATGGCAGTTTCATTTCCAAGGCAAACTTTAACAACACGGCGTTTACAATTCTACAACATGCTCTGCGTTTATCTCGCAAGGTCAAGCTCTCATTCTCATGTAAAAGAACTTTAGTGTTTGTGATCATCATTGAAATTATTCAAAACAATGTTTTGGTAGAGATTCCTATATACACTGCGTTGATTGTCGACGTGTTGGTCGTCACTATACCAATGTTCAAACTCCATGAGGTTGATTAGGTTAAACAAGGGAGTGACCACTCTAGTGGCAACTCCCTAGTTAAACCAGATAAAGCAGGGAAAATCCCACCTTTTATCCTTGAAGAAGCCACTGAAAGCCATTTAAAGATTCACAACGCTAATTTGTTGTTCCCTTCTATATAACGTTTGCTTGGTGGAAAAAATGACCTGCGTCCAACCAAAATCCAAATTCAAACCGCGACGATAAGAAACCGCCAGAGTGTATGCCCAATGAATCGTCAAGAACCAAACCGTTACTACACATCGAAAGGTCTAGTCAGATAATCGACACTAAGCCTGGTTGACAAGATTTCGGCCCGTGTGCAGATGACCTTTCGACAGGCGTATATTGATGATTTTGTCAAGAAAACCGCTTCCTTTTGGAATAATCCAACGGTTCCGGCGTAAATGTTGCAAAACGTTATGCCAGCAGTGAGAGGCCAGGGACCTGTCTAAGGACCCTGATGCAGAAGCAAAGTCTCATTTGAAAACACGGGTATATAAAGCCCTGGAAGCCTTGGGGTATAAGCTTTAAAATAAAGAATTCAACTCTCTTAAAAGAACAGAGGATTCGCACTAAAAAGACTACCAAAAGCCACAATTTCAGACCATTTTTGTAGGGTCCTCCCCCTTAGATAATTTTCGCTCATGTAAGGTGGGCTGGATGCAAAATGGTGCTACATTTGGTGCTAAATTTTAATTGAATATATCAGCAAGAATTTCTAATTTTTTAGAAAGTTTTTTCATCTTGCTTGCTTTAGTGATTGTTTTTTACTCAGTACTTGGAGTAATTCAGAACCACACTGGGTGAAATAAGTGAACAGTATATTGTTAGGCTACATATACCATGTAAACTCATATCTAATGAAATTTGGACATGGAAGTGATTAAGACCGTTCATGTCAGAGCCTTTTTAAAATTCTGATAGAGGTGATACTGGTAGCAATCTTCTCATTCAGTCATTACACCCCTCTGGTAAAACTTGTCCCTGAAATTGGCAAACGCATTTCTACGGTTGCACGGTAATAGACTCTCAAAAAACCTTCCCAAGTTATTTTCTTTAACTTTACTAACGTTAGTAAGTTTTAGTAGTTTTAGTAAAGTGTGAGTGGAATGTTGTGACACAGAACCGACGTTAAAGGGGCTTATTGAGTTGGTTCGCAAAATCCATGATTTTTTCACACCTGTTGAGACTTACTCACATCTTGATGGTAAATGGTCAAACTAAGAGATTCTGCACATCTGACTCACAACTATAATGGCAATGACAAGGTAATTAATAATTAAAATCATTGGTTACAAATTCGTGACCGGATACTCTTTACCATTACACAGTAATCATATGGAATCACTGTCCACAAGAACTACAATTTCTCACATTTTTGGTAACTAAAGAAAGTTGGAACATGACAAATGAGGCATTTTAGAAGCATTGCCATGCAATAATTTCCTCCAAACTCGTCACAAAAATAATCCATATCAACTCAATGAGCCCCTTTAAACTACGGGGGCATCACGGCCATTTTTTACGTCGGCGTTAGCAACTTTTGAAGGGCTTTACGGTGTTGCCGCTTACTTCGAGCCCTGAGTAAAGACCTCAAACATAGAAGTAGTCAAGTGATCGAATCGCAAGTGCCATACTCGTACTCTTAGTATTAAATCTATATAAACCTTAGTAGCGTATATGAAGAAACCGGTGATGAAATCATGATTCATGAATATTTTTCAATCAAACACACATCTTCTGGAGAGACAGAAAGCGTTTCCAGCATTTTCTTTGCAAACGTTTCGAAAAGAAGTGAAAGCATGATTTTTTTTGTCCAGGCGGCCAAGGTGTTAGACCGGGCGGCAACTTTAAGACCGGGCTCTGATGTACACTTTTCAGATTTTGTCCGGGCGCGCCGCCCGGACAAAACGGCTAGTGGAGGACACTGCTTTCACCCGGTCGGTATCGAACCCCGATCCTCCAAGTTGTAAAGTTTCACCGCTTCAAACTCTCAAATGCCACCACCTTTTTAATCACTCGGCCGCAGCACCGATTACGTAAACATATTTCTCAGGATAGAATTCAATGGAAAATGAAATTGCAACAGATTATTTATTAGAGAAAGACTGCTTGCATGGAACGCTTTCAAGTTTTGAGCAATGACATTGTGTATTCATTGATACAGCTTGTATACAGTTACAACTATCACCACCAGCGACAGTATAGCCTGGATTTTCATCAATTTCAAGAAAACGCTTTTATGATTTTGACCACCTAATACCCATTTCTTCATCTTAACTAAATTACCTTTCTTGGTGCTGAAGGATTCTCATCCTCTGCCCCTCTGATATCTTGGTTTGCTGGTCTTTGAAGATTATTACCTGCCTGACGGAAGTACATTACTTCCGCAGTTGAAGGCTCCCCCTCCCCGCAGTCGGGGAAATTTTCCAATTTAATCATGGAGTCTTAATCCGGACTATGGAATGTGTAATCCCGACGAGAGTCAGTCGCTCGGACGATCTGCTATATGTTGCTCTTAGGAAGGATAAATTTCTTAATAGAAGCCCAAACTTTTCCAATTTTCCTCAAAGAATAAAACCCATTTTTTCAAATTTTCTTCAATAAAAACCATCAATTATCTCTTTTTTGTAAATAGAAGCCGAAATTTTACGTTTGACATCCTTTCGGGAACCAGTCACCTTTGACGGTGCTTCGGGTTGCTGGCTTCCCCGGTTTGGAGCTTGGTCCCCCTCCCGTCATGCAAATCCTGACTCCACCCCTGATCCTCACTCATCCTTTACGGTAACAAGATGAGGTCGTGCCCCCTTCTCCACGAAAGAATGGTTTACACCAGGGTGGTCCATGTCGCAGTGGTATAAACTACTGTAAATGTAATTTGAATAATGATATACGATATGTTGGAAGGCTCAATGAGACTTTTAGTTTACTGAGCGGGGTGGCTTGCTCACTTGCTCACTTTGGACATTTGGGAGAAATTTGTAGGTTGCATACCCGTTTGCCCATAGACTATTTGTAGGTATGCTATTCTTTATTGATTTCTTCCCACGGGAAACCTTACTCGCTGCCCTCATTGAATAGGAGGACTATAGCTATACCTCTTATTAGTTTACAGCCCGTGTGAACTGAGTGAGACAAAAGTTGGGGAAATTTATCAAGCAATTGCTGCTTGTAATGCGTGCAACAGCATGTGAGTAATAATAGCCTTCTGACCATCTATCAAATGATTCCAACATCGCTATCAAATTATACTTTGAAACAGAGAGCATCACGCTTATTTCTCATGTCAAATCAAGTTATAAGTAATGCTGTGTTTAGTTGGACGTCATGCAACAGTAAGTATATTGCGACATATAGTAGTGTTCACTCCTCAGTGTAACAAACGTTATACGAATGCTGGTGTCCTGGGCAGCAGAATTCATACCCTACATCTGTATGGGACATGAGCAACAGGTTATGATAATTCTTTTAAAATTATCTCTTCTCTTTTTGTTTGTATCTTGTGTTTTAGGTAAAAAAGAACTTGTCATTAAGATGAAGGACGAGATATTCGTTGGACCAATCAGTGAAACGAAATGTTTGTGATGTTTTATCAATCTACGGATTTGGTGTTGATCAGTGATATATTCTCGCCGCCGCTCTACGAGTAAACATTACCAACATCTGAGTGCTAAGATGAAACAGAAATTCAAGGGTATAATACCGCTCTCATAATCGATAGGGAAACTTTTGGAGGGAGGGCATATCAGTGGTTGATGAAGTAATCACGGAAGGAGGACTTTGGATGTTATGTAGTAGATTGCCGGTATGCATGTCCTGACATTGGAACAGTGTTTATACACAAATGTATCCACGTTGTTGAGATGATAGTCGTATGAAATGGAGGCCGGAGATGGCTGCTTCAAAAAGCAACAATTTGTTTACACCTTAACAAACTAGTCACGACTTTGACATTTCAATACCATCCAGTACATCTGTTATTTTTCTTGAATATTATTTTACCTTGGAGTATGAAATCAGTGTGCATATGCTGGGTTAAACTGTGACAAGGATATTTTGCAAAAGATATTTACTCAAGGACAAACAGTAATCCTGCGTGACTCCTCATTACTTTTCTGTCTTCTGAATATACCCTCACTGTAACGGATACTGAAGAACGGTGATTGATGTGGAACTTTTTTTACAAGTGTACTGCCTCTTTTGAAGCAGTCTGTAAGTGTGGTGCCTATAAATTCATGTGCCTTGCCATCGATCGAAAAACGAAATGTAATTAAATCGTATTCGTTCAGGCAGTAGCCTATGTCTGAATCCTGACAATAAATGTCCAACAATGTTTAACAATGTTCTACAATTTAGATGTCAAGCAGCACGGATTGCCTTCAATTAGCATAACTAACTAGCTTACCTACACAAAGAGATTATCTCGATGGTAATTCACGATTCCTTTATTAGAAACACTGTGAGCAAAAGAGATTGCAGTTTAGTTATGGATGGAGTGATTGTCTGAAGAAAGAATTTCAAGCCCTAATTACTGGAAAGGATGGAGTAGCTTAATCTGTACATCAGACATGGACTTTTTTATGTTGTTCATATGCTCGAACCAAGTCAGATAGACAATTCTTATGGAAATCAAGCACGAGCTAACGAATTGCAATGCCTCCGATTTCAACATCCTCGGATGTCACTGATTACATCACTACAGTCCAATCTTTTGAGGAGGAAATAAATTTTAATTCGGAATTTGTTACGTCACCCTTTTGGGGAACAACGGGCCAACATTTGTTTATTTCTGTCACGTCAGGAGGCATTCTAGAGGACGACTACAAAGATACACCAACAGAAGCTAACAAAAAGGGTGAGTAGTCGTTATAGCTATACTGATGTGTCTCTTACCAACTATAGCTTATTTCTAGGTACGGGGTGGAGGAGAGAATGGACTGTATAGGAAGTCATCGAGATCTAGGCATCTAGTATTACTAAACAGCCCCGGAAAACGATGGTAGGGGGACAGAGGCTGTCGAATTCGCCCCTCAGTTTGATCGAATTGCATTTCAAGCCGTTAATCATGTCTATAAAGTCTTTGTTGGTTAGTAACACTATTGTACATAATGATATACTTCTTGTTTGGCATGATAACACTACTGTACGCTATATGATGATATACTTACTGTTCACATAGCCTAGTTGAACCTAGAGTGAGGGTAAAAAAAGTAGTTGCACTGCATGTTTCTTTTTAGCCAAGAGAAGATACTTCAAGTCCATAAATGGCTCCCAAACGTATTGCGAAAGGGAGCTGCCTATAGATCTTTTGAGGTGAAGTTACTTGCAGGAAACAGGGGGGGGGGCAGAGCCAATTTTGAAGTGAGGTGGGGGCTAATTATCGAAGCGGCCCAATATATTCAATATAATATAAGCACTTTAAGGAGGCCCAAAATGCCTATGGCAGAAAAAGCGCTGGGTCTAAAGCCCCCGTAGTCCCTCGTCTCCGCGGTCCATGAGAAAGGGGTGGGGACGAACTTTTGGATGCCAGTGGCGAACTAGACAAGCTACTTCTCTGAACACTACTGGAGTAGGTTAGCTTCACCAACTAAATTAACAAATTGTTTGTAATACTAGTGCACTAAGAAGATGAACCATGAGGTTTTATATGTGAAAGGATACATAAGGTTAAAACCCTATCACTTTTGTGACATATGAATATCTGTGCTTCTTAATTGTTACAAAAATATGTCAGCTGATGGTGAGATTTCGGATAGCTTTGAGTAAAAGTGATATGAAGGCGTAGAAGGTGACAAAGAAGGGTGGGGTCGGAGATGGAATTTTCCGTACCAGACCACGCAATAAAAGACTTGGTCACTATGACCTGTTACTAAATTGACCAGTATTTGTGACCTCTCCTCACACCATGCATTATATCATCCTCAACTGTCCCATGTTTTATGTGTTTTGGATCTCCGGACCCTAGCGCTTCAAATTTAGTGCTAACTGAAGGACAGCTCATCAGATAGGGTTATAAAGACATTATTTCTAAGGGGGTGGGAGTCATATGTGGCACGACACCACCTAACTGGAACACTAATATCAGTTAGCAAGGGAAGAAGCAAGTTCTTTCCAAAGCACCTATCATGTTGCCGGAAATGGCACTTTCCAAAACTTGTAAGTTGCATCTCACTTGCTGGTAAGTTGCTTAGCACTTAAAGGTTTGTCTGCTCAAAAATATGAACTTAAATTTTAACTTTGTTTTTAAAGAACAGCGTATAATGTACTTATTATTGTAATTTTGTATGAAGGTCCCTCTCAAGTATACGAACCACGGCACTGTTTTGAAATTCAAAGCTACTGTTTATTGACAAGTAACCAACAGATGCTGATCTTAGAATTATTCTTAATGCCATGTGCAAATGAACAAACAAGGTAGAAGACTAAGTGTCTCTGTTGATTTCTTCTCAATTTTTGCATATTTTGGAAAGTTGGAGAAGGTGTTTAAATTAGAGAGTTTAAATAAGAGATGATAAAATGTTTACATGGAACCAAACTGGTAATTTGACGAAAACGTCGAAACCTCGTCGAACCACCAACATACTTTGCGACCAAAGCTACTGACAATGATAAGGAAATAGACAAAATTTCACGATGCACTCTTCAAAATATAGCAGACTACGTGACCATTTACATTTAATAACACCTTTTAAGCTAAAAACTTACAGTGATACGCCACCAACAGGGCTTGTTTTTAAAGAATCAAATCCCCCAATGAAAGATCCGTTGGAATTATACCAATAACCTTTACCGTTCTTAAAGATATGGAGTGTTACAGGGTGTCAGCATTCCTTTGGTTTATCCTTCTAATATAATCTTTTTATCACTGATCAGATGGTTTATACGGTTTGGTGAGTGATACCAATATTTTTCAAGAAAACCACTTAATTTTCATAATAAATCCCTCAGGGGATACCAATACTCCAAGTTTTTTTTGTTTCTTGAAAAGAAGGTTGAAAAAAAAAACAAAGGCTAACATTAGCTATATTTGGTAAGTCCATCTTTCGACATGACAAATTAGCAAATTTAGCTCACGAAACAAGTGAGAAATAGAAATTTCCATGTAAAATTATCATTATTTGATGGATTTGGATGGAAACTGGGCTATTTTATGGATTTTTAATGGTTTTTGCGTCAAATATCCAACTATTTAATTAGCGTGTCACCAGATCTTTTATTATTCTCCAACTTACAACTTAAAAATGGGATTATCATAGATATCCAAAAGGGTTCAATCCGTATCCAAGAAAACCTCTCCAGCTAATTTGCATTTCTTGGAAAACTTTGCAAAGATTCATAAGTTGTCAACTTAAAAAGCTAAAGTGAGGAAGAAGTGTTAAAAACTATGTAGGAGTATCACAGGGTGATGACGTAGCGATACAATTCAGTTTCAAGGAAGACGGTATCAAATAAAAAAAAATGAAAGAAAAAAAGTTTTTCCGTTTTTGTATTTCTTACAGGGAGTGCACTGCTCCACAAGCCTACTAAGGTTTTTAGAGTAATATCTTTCTTAGCTTGCAAATTATTAGTTGTTACGAAGAAACAAGTAAATGAAATGAAATGTGTGAAACGCACGATCATTGTAACTGGAATCGCAATTAGATAAAAGAAGACCGTGCTGACGTTTTAACACTGGGGATTTCCTTTAATCTAAGTACCGATATATGCCGCTCAAAGGTCTACAGGTGGATAACCGGAATTTTTAGTCAAGGGGGAATCACAAAATTAAGTGCAGCGGCGGGGGGGGGGTAGATTGAATAACTAAAGGATAACAAAGGAATATGCAGTAACCGACCCTTCCTTTAATATCACAGATTTGCATATTTAGATAATTTTCATTGAAGCCGTGGGCTTTAAATTAAAAAATTACCCTATGAACACTCTTGAAAAGATTTTGATCCAAATTGTTGCAGTTTTTAATGCATTTTAGAATAGGCAGGTATGACACCATTATTCCAGCAGCCTTTTATCTATTCAAATCTATATAAATCACAGGATTGTAACAAAGAAGTTATAGTTCAGGGCCGTGGCATGGCTGAAATCCCAATGGGGGCAGTTCATGACAGCGTCCAGTTGCTACCTATGATAACTTGCACCCAGGCGAATCTTTTCTTTGGATTTGTTACCAACTTGCGTCCTGTGGGAGGGTTGTAGGGAAAGAGGTCTAACGGGAGGAAAAGACATTTATGAAAGGTCTCTTATTGCTGCTTTTTTGGCAAAGCTTTGAAATGAATACGTGTTCAGAAATTCTCATTAGTTAGTGTCTGCCTTTTTATTTTGTATTTGTTTAAGGGCGGCATTTTAAGGGCCGGTGTGTATCTTAGAGTTGGTTTGTAGCTTAGCTCTATTGTTGTCAAAGATGCCTCCTAGATGGGAGGAAATGAAGCCTTCTAGACCTCCAAAGTTCTTTAGAGACCGAGACTTCAAGGAAAGAGGAAAGAGTTAACTTGAAAAAATATTCAGTAAAATCACTTCTTAAGAGAGAGCAGGACTGAAGGGTATTCAAACAAGCTCATTAATTTAGAATGAAAATAAGGTTGTTATAGGCTATATTTTAAACTGTGACATTGCTTGAGAAATAATACTAGAAGCTCCTCAATGAATAGGCTTCAGCTGTGTCGCGTGCATTATGTATAAGGATGGAGGTTCGTTCATTCTTACCCGCATAAGAACCTGTCTGCGGCAGGTACATGCGATTTCCCAGGTTCGAAGGACCTTAAAAACATAATCAGGAGGATGGAATTTTTACTATTTTCAGTATTTTTTCAAGTAGGCCTTTTTTACTTAGAGGGTTTGGAAATCTGGGCTGGCGGTAGCGGCCCCAAGCCCTCCCCCCACAGACGAGGGCCCTGTAGTTCTAGTTCACAACATGGTTCAAGGTAACCGCAACATGGGACTGTTAGAGTATACCAAATGTGAAACTGACTTTTAGCAAGTGCACAATGATATCTCCAAATTACAACAGTTTGAAATTCAATGTAATTCGTTTTAATCTACTTTATGTAAGTATTTAAATGGATTGCACTGATTCAACGGGCTTACTGCAGAAATGAGTTCCAATTATCATTCAGCATGGCAGTCTAGTATTGGACTGACTTGGACATACTGCAAATAAATGGCATTGCATAGAATGGAGGCGAACTAGTGTTCGGCGTTAGCAGGAATATATCATGAAAAATATTTTTGACATTTGCTTCGTATCCCTACAAAAGAAATAAGACCCACCCAAATTCGTTACAGGCGAATGTATTTACCACTTGTCGTGATATCTTTAATGCGTCTCTAGGCTTCCAGTGTCTAGCTTTACTAAGGTCCCCTAGAGAAGCATACTTGAATAATTTTACGAAGATTGAAGTTACATGGACAAGACTAGACACTTATGCACTTTATCACGAAATCGAGGTATTCTGGGTAGTGGAAGACACCAAAAAGTGGTGCTCGTCATAAGAAAAGTCTCAATATGAGTTTGGATATTGGATAATATATATATATATATATATACATATATATATATACACTATCCAATATCCAAACTCATTTCTTATATAGTCATAGCCATATAAAGTGATATATATATATATATATATAAATAGACTGAAAGGAAGGGCTTTAAGCAAAAAATTATTTTAACATGTGATAGGGGAACCCACTCTAACCATTCTGATAAATGCTTCATCTATAATAGGTCGAGAACCGCACATCGGATTTAATTCCAGATTTTAACTGAAGGCTTTAATTAAGTATTACACATCAAAACTTGATACAAGCTTTCGAATAAGAGCACCCTTTAGACATATTAACTTATGCGACTTAATATAATCATGATTCTTCGTAATAAGCAATTAATGTCAGGCTCACTATTCGTGAGAACACAATGTCGGATCTATGAATAAAATAATAATAAGAACAACTTTATCTGTTAAACATCACCCAACATTTTCAACAAACTTAGAAACCATGCTCAGTTGACTTCGAATATAAACTGACGTTCGTAGTTGGTGGAATCATGGAGAGATGTGGTGGATGATATGTAGAAACAATACACTGGAGGGGTGGAGGATCTGTTGCTCACAAACACGGTGTATTTAAGATTTTTTTTTGGATAACAATGACAATCTTGATAAGGTTTTGCCGCTACCTTACTCATATCGCAATAAAATAGTTAACACAAAATGGTGGTAAATCTATTTGAGAATTTGGAAATCTAAATGAAGATGTGAAGCAATCATGATATATTCGTTCCAATATTTTCTTGGGACAGAAAATTCAGACATGCGCATAGCAAACAAAAAATCCTGAAATATCACTTGCCTTATGCATATGTACTACCCATTAAATGTTTGTATTCGTTATGAAAGCTTTTGCAAGACTGTAACCTTGAAAAAAAAATTCAGACTGAAGCATGGCTCACATCTATTTGCTGAAAGTCAGTCTTTCTTTCAGGCTTGCAGTCTTGTAGTTTCTCATGTTCAATCAATCATGTACTCACGTTTCTATGTCGATAACAAATTTTAATGGGGAATATTCGAATCACATTTCTTGCAACGTGACAATATTGTTTTAGTCACACTTTTGTGATGTCATAAAGAAGCAGTTAGCTGGTTTCAGGAAGAATAACGCTAAGAAAATGTACCCTGAAGCCTTTTTTACAGTTTGCGATAGTTGTTCAATCAACCAAGGCTGGACGAAATAATTGACTCTTCACCTCCATTCAAAGATTAAGCAAAGAACACATGTATGTACCCTTTCAAGTTTCGCTGATAACTTACAAATCAACATGCAGTTTGCAAAAGAAATAAGAAAGTTGCGCAAAAACAGAATTTTACTGTAAAGAGCAATTAGTAATAACACAAATATTTCGTCCCCATTTAGGCCCATATGTTTGACATGACACGCAACACTATGTTTCGGAATAACTGAAACGAGTTTTCACACAAAACGTTTAGGTAGTTGACATCTGTTACTAAGCAAAACATTTGCACATGTTAACTATTTAGTAGCAAAACAATGTTTAAGAAATGTGTAAACCGCACTGTAAAAACAGTGTTTATGAATTAAACACTTTTTGAAACACTTTTTTGCCCCCACTTTGGAAACACGTTTAAACTCTAAACATGTTCAGGAATTAAACACATGATGTTTAGGAATTAAACACATAGTGTTTAGGAATTAAACGTGTGTGTTTAGCATTGCAGCATGTAACCAAAGTGGGGGCAAAAAATTTGTTTAATTCCTAAACACGCTTTTTAGAGTGCATGTTCTGAGTGCAACAACGAAAAATACTCGGTTTTACATTGAAAAGAATCGGGCTTCAGTGAGCTCCCTTAGTATTTGTTACATCACCTTAATTGGCAAACACAGTTTAGAACAGACCAATTAACGGTTTGTTCACGGTTTTCGGCTCTTATGTGACTAAAGAGGATCATGGCCATGAGTCTCTCGAGAAATATCCAGAACTGTTTGTATAAGTTGCCTCATTGGCTAATTGACCATGTTTGCCTTGTTTCCCTAATACGATCTTACTCCTCACAATGCTACGCCTTCTCTATGCGGTTCTCTACTGTTGCCCATGCTTAGGTGTCCTACTAGTTGATAGTTTCACATTGATGATCATAATCAAAGAAGATTTGTCAAAATGCTGCTACTTTTTTAATCTACGAACAGAGCTGTAGTTAGGATATCTATCACACACAGCTCGGAAATAATATCAGGTATTTGAGCCTATGTCAGTTAGTGTCTTTTTACTTCCACGAAAGGTTTTGTCATATAATACCTTTTTCGTTTTTTTCTGAGTTCCTTTACACTCTTTTTGTCCTGTTATTCACTTGTAGCAATCTTGTTGACTTACAGATTACCTAATATTAAGTCAATAACCTAGCTAACCTGGAGTCTCTTCGGAAAAAGAGGAACTGTAAAAACATTCTAGAAAATTAAACTAAAACTGTCAAAACGGTTTGTCAATGACGTCTAAAAAGGAACAGTCCTGCTGTTTGATAAAAGGGTACCTCAGATTGCATTTATAATATTTGCACTTTGTTTGCGCTATACTTCTAAAGTTGGGAAAACGTGAAGGTTCCATTACAAAGCTTAAGTAGTTTTTCATATTCTTTGAAAATGACAAAGATGGGCCTCGATATCAGGGGAGATTACAAAAAACCTTTTCTAATATATGTATACGTTTTACTGAAGGGAGGCCTCTTCTTGATGAAAAAGAAAACAACACGCACTATGAGAAAAGGTTAAAATTTTTAGTACAGAAATTTTTCATACTTTTAGCAAATGATTTATGTATGGAAAGATAAAACATACAAGTTAGTTACCAGGGGGACCTAGGGCCTTACAGAAACAAAAGCACTGTCTAGTAGCTTTTGAAAAATTTGTTGACTTAAAGTTTAAAATTTTGATAATGAGTTGCATAAACAATGAAAACACGTATTTTCTGTTCCTGCCATGGGGATGAAATGAACCTTAAAACTTAAAGTGCATCTTAAGTCTACAATTTCAAAAACATTGGTTGTAAAGCTTGAAACACTCATTCAAATGGGCCAACTCCCAACTTCATGGGACATTTTTGAGCTGAGATACAAAATGCTGAAGCTTATTCACTCAGTTTAAAAACTGTAAATTGCGCAATAATTTTTAATGTCATTCTTGTACTACTCAAAGTGCCGTCTTTGTTTTTCTTTGTTTTTACAAATGCCACTACACCTTGTGCTGAAATGTGATCTCTGTCTTACAGTATGGTGAGATAGCTGTGTAAGCCTTCTTCGTATAATTTGCTATACAAGGGAACGGTAAACGTTTCAAGGATATATAAACATCTTAATTTCAAAAGAAAACAACTTAGCAGTTAAGAACATCACAAATTATTGCGCAATCGACTATTCCGAATTGAGTGAATAAATTTCAACATTTTATATCTCAGCAACGGAGTAAGCTATGAAAATGGGGGTTGGATGAATGAAATTCATTTTCCAATCCCTAAAATATATATTCTTGTAATGTTTTACCTTAGGTCCACTTGTAAAGCTATGCTCCATAACAGTAGCGTAACGTAAGGGGGGGCAGGGGGCGGTCGCCCCCCACTTGTCGTCCTGGGATGGTCTGTCGGTACATTTGCTGATCTTATCTGTACATCTGCCGACTGTGGAACTTAATAGGCATATCGTATATTTAATATGCTCAGAAAGTATTCCACATGGCTCTTT
>WURT03020859.1:0-10651 GCA_009936505.3 Holothuria glaberrima | reverse complement strand
CACAGAAGAAATCAGCCAATACCCTTGCTCTCCTTGGTTGTACACTTGATTTTCACAAACAATAGCACCCACAAAGAGTTCTTCGCATGCATTCACAGGCCTGCGGCATCGGTCTGGCCGAGATGTAATGATAACATTTCCAACAAAGCACTTTTAGATTTGTATTTATTTAAATCCCTTTTTGACACAAATGAAACGTCAAGCAAAGGGTTGAAGGTATTCTATAAAAAGAAAACTTGCAACATACAGCCTATGCCGGTCTGTAATTAATGCATATTTAATAGGGTTAAAGTCTTAGCATCAAACAAGGCGAGACGTTTTCAGTATATAACCACTGATCTGAAAAGAGTTTTATTAGTATTTTTTTTCTTTTCTTTGTGGAAAGAGGTTGTTTACTGAGTTTAGTGAATAGAGTCTCTGTCAACTTCGATCATATTATGGAAATACACAGGGGCGCAAATCTCTGAGGGGGGGGGGGCAAAATGCATATGATGAACACGTGACATGAAACTTTTCACGCGTAGCGTGCACCGCGAGGGCGAAGCGCGAAGCCCAAAAATGGGTGGGGTCTGGGGCCCGCCTTAGGGCCCCTGGTGGGGTCCATGGGCAAAGCCCCTTTGGGGTTCCAGGGGAAAAAGCCCCGAAGAGAAAATTTTTGGAAGGCTTACACGAACTCATATGTAATCATTAAGAACAAAAAGAAAGAATAAAAACTTCAGGAGTTGTAGACCTATCGGGGATAACACACATTGTGTCGAAACCACATGGACTACCCGATGAAATGGCTACACTTTCCTCCGTGAGTCGCTCACCAACTGACCCTGGCGCATGACACACACTGGAGAACCGCAACTAGGTTTTTCTATATGGGATGAAATTTAAGACCTTTACATAACATGCGTACTCTGTCTACATGTTACTTGGTAAGGTTGACAGGACTTAATGCTGCCTAGCTATGTGGAATAGAACTATTGAAGAAACTAGAGTGACTATACAGCAGGCGTAGCGCGCCGAAAATTCTGAGTTCTTATTAGAGATTGTCCTCTTGGGAGAAAAAAACAGGTAAACCGTCGGGGAAACTAGTCGTCGTCGGAGACTGCATGCTTTATCGTATCGACTAACACTCCCAGACGAAACTAAAATTTTTGGGGGCCAAATGACGGTTTCGCCCCCTCACTTTTTCACTTGGGGGCCACTAGCCCCTTGCCCCCCGGGATTTGCACCCCTAGAAATACCCTTGATTAACGAGTCCCTTGACCAACTTTCAAAGTACTATCTATATATACGGCGTTGCCTTTTCTATTGAAACAGTCACAAAATTTCGCATATTAGCAGAGGTCGGAAACACAAGCTATTGAAAGGTACCACCAGCCCAGCAATTTTTTTCATTTTCCTCTCTCTACAAAAACTATATATTACATCTTCTTGATGAATGTACCTGGTATAGAATGTTTTGGTTATATCAGCCCACTTACGACAATGCTCTGCAAAAATCCATTTTTTTTGTTACTTTCCATAATCATTGGGCATTTTCACCGATAAGAGCCTGATTGTAGAGTAACTATAGGAGAAAATAATGTATTAGGGCAAGGTCTTTCACAGCCCCACCCTGAAGTCCGTGACCCCTTCCAACACCAGTCCGATTTATCCTAGATTAGGCATTTTAATTTTAAACGAACATGTTAACATGTATTGCAAGAAGTACAAGTTATTTGAGCCATGTTAATATTGCGAGTAGTACAAGTTACTTGAGCAATCTTTTTTTTAAATAGAGTTTTTACATTTTTTTTATATCTGTAACAAAATGAGCTATGAAGACGTAATTTCGACCAAAGATTGTCGGGTTTCAACGTTTGCAATAGAAAATTTCGATTTTTCATACATATCAAAAAAACATACTGGCGTAGGAAGTTGTTCGAGACGGGGGGGGGGGCTGACCCGGGCTTGTTTTGGATCGCCGTCCTGGGGGAAGGGTGTAAGGGGAGGGGTGTCCCTCCTCCTCCCCTTTGCAAAATTTATTGATATTTGAGGGTCCTTAGATGCAATCTGGTGTATCATTTTTGGAAAAATTTTTAAGGAAATTACTGCAAATATTTGACATTTCTTACAGAAGAGACAAATAAAGGGTTTTCGTCCTTGGATAGTGGGGGCTGAAGCATACTTCCTCCCCCCACAATTTTGCTGGGGACTGTCGCCCCAGCCCCGCTCCCTACGCCCTTGCTTTGTCCGGGTTTCGGGTTGCCTGCTACTCCACTGTCGGATGCTTACTTCTCCACCCCAGTTTCACCTCGTCGTTCAAATCATAGCATCATCCTTATTTTCAAGTCCATCTTACAACTATATAAACAGCCCGTCGTCCTCATAAAATATTTTCGCATACTTCAGAACAAGCAAAAACCTAATGCTAGATAAGTATAAGCTATACACAACGTAAGGATTTATTTAGAAGGGGAAGATAACAAGAATTAAAAAAAAATATCCCCCCCCCCCCGCAAGTTAGTAGTTATGTTGAAATTGAATTTCCCAAGTCTTAAACGATGCAGGAGAATGTTTTAGCTACGTAATTGATGACTATACTTTGGTCAGTATTACTGAATGAAGTTGTAATAGCAGAATTGAATAAAACAAAGAAAATATGACGATTTAAACAATATACGACACTCTCACGTGATTAGATTAATCGTCTATACTTTGCTCGTTTACATTCAGAAGAACAGATGCTAGCGTATGGGAATACATTTCAATTTTGGCTGAGAACATTCGCCTAATATTTTAGCGATTTCATCATAATCACATGTTGACGAGATCAAAGAGAATATCCCGAAAAGGAAAATGAAGGGACTGCACACCTTGTTCCCCTTCTTTGTAGGTCATTTGACACGTCAAATATACCATTTCTAAAAGGAAAAGGAGAAAACGCCAGTACCAGGAAGGCACCACCTGTACTCCACTGATAACATCCCACATGGTGAAATATGATTACTTTGCAGGGCCTTTTTAAACATACATACTGGGGGCCACGGTCCCAAGTCCCATACACAGCCCCCACTCATCTCATCCGCCCCAGTATGGTCCTTTTTTCGGGAAATTTTGATTTCAAACGTGTAATCATTGCCCAATTTTATGCTGACAGGATAGAGGAAAGTACTAAACTACTTCACTCAGTGAAGAAAATAAGCATATGTGGAACCAGATTGCATGCAAGGACACCTAATTTTTCAAAAATTTCCACCGTTGATGCCGAATTTTTTTTTTAGTTCCTAAATATACGACAATTTTTTTAATACAAGTTTAACTCCAAAAGGTTCCATGGCACCAGATTTCATGTAAGGACACCCAACTTTTCAAAAATTTTCAAAGGGGAAGGGGACACTCCTCCCCTTAGACCCCTCCCCAGACCAGCGATCGCACAACACACTGCATGCCCCATGATCATGCAACTAATGGACGGGCATTTTTCTGAAAAATTTCTCCGTAAAGTACGCACCAACCAATGGTGGCCCTCCGCTTAAATGGTCCCTTTGGTCAAATTCCCCCCCCCCCTCCCCACTAAAAAAATCTTTTAAAAGGCCCTGTTACTTTGTAAAGGAAAAGCTTAATAACTTAAGAAAAGATAAGACCAGCTATATTAAACCCCATAAAGGGTAACTGAATGCTCACCTAAAACAGAGCAAACAACAATTAACACTGTAAAATTACGAAATATTCAAAATATATAGTTGCTTTCACTTTTCAAACGTCACAAAAGATTTAACTGATTTAGAGACAGGCCATACCTTCATCTCGGGCTGGACGTTGTAATTCTTTCCCTTTGCGATACCTTTCAAAATCTCTGTTCTTTTCTGGAGTGTATGTATACTTAGCGCGTTCCACGTAGAGCCCCGATCGGTGACTCGCTCGTAATCAATCAGCCACTGGCGTGACCCAAAGATAGATGATACTTGGTTCTGTGGGGATGGGGTGACATTCCCTTCCCCTTGAGAAAGTTTGTCATAAGGGCACATGTGGCTTGCATCCAAGGTGGTTCTATATTTGACAAAGCTTTGAACTAATTTTATGTTTAGAAATTATCATCATTACGTGATTTTAGGTAATCGGTTAAAGAAGACTGATAGCCTAAATACTTAGATTGAAAATCAATCGAAAAGAGTGGGATGTGGGAAAACTCTTAATTTAGGTTGAAAATTTTTAAACGAATGGTGGCGTAATTCCTATGCTTTCTGAGGGGGCGAAACCCCGGGCACCCGGACTAGGGGGCAGTCCCGTAGCCAGCTTTTACCTGGGGAAGGGGTCGTCATGCACGGCAGGACTATCTAAGCGGAGCGCCACCATCGGTTGATGCGCAGCGTACAAGAAAATTTTGGGTTTTACAAACCCCTCAGATGGCCGGAAACGGCACTTCCCGACTGTTTAAGCTGCATGTACCCAGCCTTGAAATATGGATCTCATGTCTGCAATTTCTCAATTAATGCAAAAAAAAAAAAAAAAAAAAATGAATCTCTGAAAAATGTTAATAAATGTTTCTAAGCGGAGCGTCACCATCGGTTGGCGTGGAGCGTACAAGAAAATTTTTGGCTTTACAAACCCCTCAGATGGCCGAAAACGGCAATTCCCAAGTGTTCTAAGCTGCATGTACCCAGCGATGAAATATGGATCTCATGTCTGCACTTGGCAAATATTGCGGGAGGGGGGGCTGAACATACCTTTATCCCCCTCACTTTTTCTCATTGGGGCTGGGCCCCCAAGCCTCCGGGGTCCGCCGCTACTGGCTCATATATGGCTGAAAAATGTTCATAATTTGGTGAATTCAGCAGCAGTAGGGATCTTTCCATTGTCCTTTTCATTGTCACGACGTAAAGGGCCGTTCTGGGGATGGGTCTAAAGGAAGGGGGGTTCCCCTCCCCTTTGAGAAATTTTTATTAATTTCAGGTTGCCTAGACGCAAAATGGTGCTATATTTGGGATATTTTTTGAGCTGCTCATATATGGCTGGGAAATGGCGATAATGTATAGTGAATTCTAATTTCTGGTTAGGTGAAAGAAGAGAGTAAGTTGTCGTATAGAGAAAAATACGTTGACAAAGAATCTCCTGAAGACCCCCCCCCTTTTTTTTTCTTTGGCTTCTTTACTGTCTTTTATTTGAACATTTTTTCGCAAAAATACGAGCGCGGAGTCAACAGAAACATTCTTGAACTATTACGAAGATGTTCCTTTCCTTCATTGTGCACTATAGACTGATAGAAGGATACCTAAGGCTGGCAGACACTTGGAAGCTCTGGATCAATAATATAAAATTGGGCAAAGACATAATGCTTCTTACCTGTCATTCTAATGATAATATAGAGTATGACGCCAAGCACGTTACATCTATCGCATTTTTACTAATTTTGAACGAAAACTCAAGACGAATGGCTTCCAGTCTGATAGGTATAGCAAAAGGAATGAAGGACTAAAAAGCGCATTTCAGAATGCTCTTTGGTCGTAAGTGTATTAACAATCACCATCTATACCAATAATGACTGCGCGCGAAGCGCTCGGCAATTTTTTTTTTACATGTATAGCGTCAAATACGTACTTTCAACCTTCCACAGTATGCTACAAATGAGATTGAAAGATCTCATATTAATGCGAGGCCCTACAGATGCATGTATCTGTTTTTCAGAAAGTGTTGTGATCGGAATAGTTCCATGCATAATTACCTTAATAATGGTAATGAGTTGAAGCGCGCCGAAACCTTTCATTAACTAAAATATCAAAAGACAGTTTTAATTCGATTTTACGTGAAGAAAATAATGTTTGGTATTATTCTTACATGATCTAGTTGGAAAAAAGATACAGAGTTGACATAGGCTCAGTCGGAAAATATGCTAGACTGAGGAATGAGAAATTCCAACTGGTATTTCAGATTTTCCGACTACCGTTGCTCTGACGAACTGGGGGGGGGGGTGAGACACCCCGGTCGCGACGGCCCTGTGCGTAGAAACCAGGGAGCTGTTATTTGGATGGAGATACATCTCTTTGAAGTGAGGTTTGTACCGCCGAGGTCACTCAGTAATCCATGGCTTGTATCTCTCTTAATATTTCTATATAAGACTTACAGGAGGGTGACGGAGGCACAATAGGTAAGGAAAATTTGTACGCTTTCATATGGAGGCACTTGACCGCTTTGAGTCATGCATATGCATGAAGCCTAAACTCTGATTGGCTTAAACCCTAACCCTAATCCTAACCTTGATTGGTCCTAACCATACGTGAGTCCGTCGTAATGACGGTGGATTAAAAAGTTAACACAAAAGGGATTTGTCGTCTGCTACATCTACGACCTAAGACCGGGGCTTGTTGCTACTGCCATAGCATTGCCAGTCGTCAGGGAAATAAAAAACATTTCACCTTTCGACGCTCGGTGACGCGCACGACAGTATATCAACTAGTTTTATGCCGAAATATGAACAAGAATCTATATCTGGTTAGTTTAAGAATCTTCAGGAAACTTTTCATATTGTTGAAACAGAAGTTAGACTTCTACCTTGTCACTCATTTTCACACGGTATCTCGTGAAGGAAGGGGCTAACAGTATTCCTTTATTTCAAGTAAACAGTTGTTTCGAGTTTAATAGCACCTGCTCTAAACGTGCTGGTGGAGTAAACCTACACATCAAAGTATTGTTTTATGCAGGCCACTTGTTAAAAGATTACTTGAGTGATGTTGCTAGGTGAATGGCATGCATCACATTGGAGTCACCAAACAAAGGAAAGAAATCTCTTTGCGCCAGATAAACGCTTATTGTTGATAATCTCCTCTCGATGTAACATAATTAAACTTTTCGATATATCTCCCAGGGGCGTAGGCTGGTCTGAGCCTGGGTGGGTGTGACATTTGAGAAGATGGAACTCAATTCAAAGAAGCCTGCACAAGCATATGTATAGGGGGCAGAACAATGTCACCTCAGTCATTCCCTAAGTCTGCGTAAATTGCACCTTTTTTACGCGTCCTAGGTTTTGTTTACAGGAGTGGCAATCTTCCTTTGTCACGACATAAATGTGCCGTTCTAGGAGATGCCCCCCTCCCCTTTGAGAAATTTTTGTTGATTTAAGGTAACTTTGATGCAAAATGGTGCCATGATCTTTGGGATATTTTTGGAACTGATTATATATGACTTGGAAAATGTGCATAATTTAGTGAGTTCTAATTTTTGGTGAAAGAGACTATGTTGTCTAAAAGAACAATACGTTGTCAAACCCCCTGAAGCGCCCTACTACCTTAGAAATGGTCATGATACGGAGTGTAGGCCGTGACGAATGCGCGCGAAGCGCGCCGAAATTTTTCGTTAAATAATATTTCTATGCCAAAACCTACATTCAGGCTCTGCATCGAGAAACTTTCAATTGCCCAACAAACCTACATGCCACCTAAAAAGCCAGTCCTTTACATGGTAATCGTAAACGACTTTCAATTGTCTGCTGTGCGCCTTTGAAATTTGCTATCGGAAGATATTGTTTATAAGAAGAACATTGAAGTAAGGTTTAAAGCGTGCTGAGTGCGCGAGAATTTTGAAAGTTTGCGGAGGATTTGCAAATATTTTGATAGTTTGAGAAACAATTGTAACTTAGAAAAAGATTACAATGGATGCAACACTCGGTCGAAAACACACCTTATCTCCCACCCCCTACATAAATGTATAGCTTAAATGCCTTTTTGAGATCATTTTAAAAATTTTCAGAAAGTTTTTATCGATTGGGGTGGGCACGCGCTCCCATGCCCCCGTGCCGGCGCCACTGATTGATAGGATGATTTTTTCGTCTGAAAATTGGAGAAGTTCCCATCCATCTCATGTCTGGTTCTAGGAAGTAACGAACTAACAATCAGAAAATTTACAAACTTGATCAGACTTTTGCATTACGACAAACTTACCAGAAGCCTCCAAATGCCTATCATTCATATTAGTCTATGTAGTGTTCATGTATTCCGCTGGAAAACATTTCCCGTTTTATATAAGAGACTCTCACTGCCAAATGTGGTGGCGTTACGCTTAGATACTCTCCCCAAAATTCACAGCCCCCTATTCCAAAATCCTGGGTGCGCCGCTGCATGTGACGTCAGATAGTGTACCACCTTACTTTACTTTTATATGTTCATATCGACATTTAAATTCAAAAAGCTTGCAGCAACGTTGCAGCCGAACGCTGAAGGGTACATAATCCTTAAAAAACGCCCAATGCTATGGGGCAATATTCCTCTTATATGTATTACTGCCTATTCACTCCCAGTATAATAATAACGCATTCTTGTCGTTGCGTATAGGAAAGCTATCAGATAAATTTATAGTTACCAACTTGTATGCACCATGTTTAGGCACAATACTTGTGTGCTGGGTGGGGATGGCGGTCAGGGAGTAACACGGTGGTCTTGTTGAGCTTCTTTTTCACCTATTTTTTTTAGGAGCTTTTTGTGTCATTTTGAGCGGAACTCCGACTGGTGCGGGGGGTGCGTCCGCACCCCTGCACCCCCAGCCTGCGCCCCTGTCTCCATCCAAATAACAGCTCCCTGAAAAGATTAAGAAGCCATTAATCAAATGCAGTTACAAGAATGTATGGGGAAGTGACGTGTCACCGACGGACCCCATAGCACAGGGGCCGCAAGTCTGACTTACGCAACGTATCTTTCTTAGTTGGTATTCACAAACTGACAAAGGGAAAGGTTAGTATTTTTTGCGTAACTTTACGCGAGCTTCAGAGTTGTCGTAAGTATAGAAAAAAATAGTAACACGGTACAGAAGCATAGTTGTGTAGAACATAGGAGCGCGCTTGTTTGCCAACTTGTGTAAATGTATGATTTGCATCAAATGATTATGGTTGCGTTTTAGTCGACTGTTAGTAGGCGTGGCCTAGTTCTAACAGAACTAGCTAACAACCAGTTGAAGCTGTTAGTTCTGTTAGATGATTACCATGGCGAATGCGTCATTCGGGTGACGTCACAATAGACCTGTCAATTAAAAACTAACACCAACAGTTGACAAAAACGCACCCTATGAAAACAAAATGTAAACTAATTATT
The DNA here is from genome assembly GCA_009936505.3 of Holothuria glaberrima. Classification (NCBI taxonomy): domain Eukaryota; kingdom Metazoa; phylum Echinodermata; class Holothuroidea; order Aspidochirotida; family Holothuriidae; genus Holothuria; species Holothuria glaberrima. The sequence continues at coordinate 1,598 of WURT03020859.1, read as the reverse complement.
TCGTGACATCACATCGACAGACAGCTTTTATTGGACACGCGTATTCCGATAAAAGGTGTCTGTCGATGTGACGTCACGAAATAATTAGGTTACATTTCATTTACATAGTCCTCTGATACAAATCATATATTTACACAGAGTGGCAAATTTTTGGTTCCCTCCGACCAGGGATGGAGAAGATTCTAACTAAAACTAAAAAATCGGACCGTAATCCGATCCGAAATCGCTGTAGTGTGACCCGCGCTTTAGAGGCAAGCGCGTGTCATTGCAAGTTTCATCAACAAATATTTAGGGAGTTCACGGTTACGTCACTGGTTGGCATTGGTTGTCACAGAGCATGCGCAAAAACAAATGCGTGTGTGTTCGGTGTTGCGCGCGTAAACGCTCGTGCAATTGCACGCAGAAAGTAGACGAATTGGAATCTACTTTGCATTGCGACGACAGTGTAAGCGCGCTTTACAAACTCTTTTACCGACACGCAGTGACGTCTTTGTTTGTAAACAGTGAATGAGTCTATACAGCTGATTTGTCAACCAATTGCATACGCTCGTAAGTCTACTCATAGTCTATATAGGCGGACTATGGTCTACTGCAAGTGATCGCGCGTCTCTTTGATTTTGAAGAGTAAGATCACGCGTCTTACTGGTTTTGAACGACAAGCGTCCATTGTGTCACAGTAATATCTATGGTTATGACGTGCGCGTGTGTTGTAAATACGCTCACTGCGTGTGCGTTTTGCCCTTCAGTGCCTGGCAATTCCAGTCGCGTGACGTCACATGAAATCCCTCGACCTTATGCATTGACGTCACGCGACGTCATTTTGGAGGAAAACAGTGAAGCACAAGTGCACGAACGGCGTGGATTATCTTTAAGTCCTATTTTACGTTCGAAAACTCTTTAGATTGCAATTTTTGTTGCCTTCTTAACAAGCATCCGGATTCCCAGTCGTATACATGAACCTTCGATGCTCTAATCTGAGAGCTTCACCTCAGTAGCATACCTTCAAGGTAGTTGCATCAATATCATCAGTAATTCCTATTGGGCAGCAGGAGTGAAATTACCGTCCTTAAGCCCGACAATGCAAACCTTCACTATGATCTGTCGTCCCCACTCAAATCAACCCCCTGCCCCCAATCATTAAATCGCAATTAGGAGACAGCCTAACAAAAATGGTCACAGTAAAATTGTAATTTTCGTTTTGTGCGCATTAAATGCCATTAGGGGATAGTTAAATGTTTCATCTTAATAGCCACAAGTTAGTATAATTCACCAGAGCCTCTGAAGACTTCGACACCTGAACTCCCACCGGGTGTTGTCCCTGGGCCATACCAGGGCCCTACGTCAGACCCCAACGTCTACAAGGGAGAGTTTCGCGTCACCCCGACGCCTTCAACACAGCTCAATCCTTCATGTTGGTGTGTTATCCGATGGAACGTTGTGGCTGCGGAAAGTGGTGACGCTACTACTCATTTAAAGGGAAAAATTGCGTTTAAAATTCACCAACATGTCTTACAAAGATTTGTTAGTTAGTTAGTTAGATGGGATTTTACGACACACCAACACGATTGTGTTATATAGTGTCATCTAGAAGAGGAAAA